>JANIJI010000014.1:8607500-8677500 GCA_024500535.1 Leptonema lineaticorne | reverse complement strand
AAACTGTAAATATTTTTTTATTTTGAATAATTTGTATACAATACATTTAATTTTTATATCACATTTTAAATTGATAATTTATGCATCATAAATGATTAAATATGAAAACTATAATGTTAATCATTATACGCATATGTACGTATACTCCAAATATATTTAAAATAATGTCACTCAACATTATAATAACAGACTATAACAGAACTAGAATAACATATTTGTAATAGTAAACTGAAAATTTAAATAAAGATACTACAATTTACATATTTTGTAACAACTATATATATTTCCGTTTATACATCAAACATTCACATTATTATGGAATTTTTGGGAATTACATGACCCTGATGGGAAGGTTTCGTGTCGACGTCTAGTTTTTTGGTATTCGAGCACGCAGGTGTTTGCTAGAGAGCTCCCCGAAATTTCTGCAACCGAAATAAAACGAGAGGGGGCAATGGTAAGTGCACGCTGCTTTATATGCCTCTTTTTTCTTTTCTTTTCTTTTTTTTCTCTCTTAGTTTCTTACCGTATTTTTCTTTTTCTTTTCTTTTTTTTTCTCTCTCTCTCTCTCTTTCTCATTCTTTCCACACACCACAGTTTTGTGTCTACCGAGTTTTACCGCGAAGAAATCTTGCATCCGCGACATGCAGTGTGCACTTCTTCTTTTCCATCGGTGGATGCTCTGACGTCCTTTTAGTAATATATCATTTCAGATTTCGGCGAATGTAATCGAACCATCACGAAAAGTGATATATATATATATATATATATATATATATATATATATATATATATATATATATATAAATAGTGGACCCATGTACAAAGTCGTATACGGGTACATCGAACATTAAAAGTACTGAAATTAGTATTGTAGTAAAGTAGTATTGAAAATATCACTGTATCATTGTGTAAAAGAAAAAATCGAAAAAAATATATAAAGTTCATTTCTACAAAAAATTCTATTAGAGTTATAAGAATATTTTATAATTAATCCTTTTTTGCATTTATTTTACATAAAATTTGTTATAATAAAAAAAATAATATAAATTTTATCGTTATTATTATCATTAAATTTATATAAGTCGAATATCTATTTGTTTTGCACGAATGAAATATTCTCGTTTTATTTCATGAAAACACACTTAATTTTTTTTGTGCATTAAATGAAATGATATCGAAGTCGTTTACGACTTATAAACAATTTTTAAATTAAAAAGTCCATTTTTTAAGATCTGAACAGGCGTCAAATATTAAAAATAGCGTTTTATTGCTGTTTGTCATCTCGGGAGAAAAATGACTCGGCAATTTTCTTTTTCTTTTTAATGCGAGAGATTTTTCCTGTTGATACATTCATTCTATATTTTTTATAAGTCATAATATTACATAATATATGATTTTAGATATTTTTTCTATAGATTTTCCACTTACATATAACGTTCAGCTAAATTAATAAATCTGATATTATTAAAATAATATTTAAGAGTGAATCTATATAGATCAAATAGTACTATAAAAAAATATGACTAGTGAAAATTTGTCATGAAAAAATACATATTTTCATCGAACTAACCCCATTGTGTCCTCGTTTTTTTTATACCCCACCGGGGAAATATTTCGTAAATTGTGACATCTATGACGACGGTCGTAAAGATGCGCATTCGGTCGTCATCCCCGGCCAAAAAAAAAGAAAATATAAAATACGACAAATAAATAACAATAAACCCCCGTAGGTGAGCGAGGGTATCAGGATGTGTTTTTCGGGGTGATCCGCTTTGATCGTATTACGCAAATCCTACAGGATGTGTGTGTGTGTGTGTGTGTGTGGTGAGGGTTAGTAGAAAACGTTTTCACCACGGGGTGAAAGTTACCCCGCGTATAAATCGACCGGTTTCGCGATCGACGGGCTTACGCGGGTTAATCTTTTTGCCAATTTTAGATTTATTACGTTAATTAATCTGGAATGGGGATGTTTTTTTTAATATTATTTAATTTAAACATCTATTCCGTTTGAACTCGTTATTTTTCGTTTTTAATCCGCATAATCTTGTTCATCGGGAAATAGATAATTAATTATATTCTCATTAATATAAAAAGATAAACGTAATAAATATTTTTTTTTAGAATTACAGTGATTTTAAATATTTAATATAAAAATCACTAATTTTACATATTTAATATATTTTTTTTTTGAGATTTTTTTGAGATCAAATTTAAGACTGAAGTCAGTTATTTGCTTAAGTTTTGCATTCAATCTGTGGACTTTTATTGAGACCATCTTTTATATACCGGTAAAATTTAGTTGAATAGGTAAAATAATATGAATATATGGATCAAATTTCAATATTAATTAGTTTTTTTATTACAATACTGTGATTTGTCTAATAAGCAATAAGGAAATGTATTTTATTCGTCGAAAATAAAAGTAACATAAAATTAATAGTTGTGAATAAAATTAAAAAATTTCAGTAACATGTATTTCAATAAAAATCGATAGAAATAACAATCGTACAATTTTATAAAATATTAAAAAAATATTAATATATTATTTTTTAATATTTTTATGGATGCAAATTGACGATTATGGAGTAGAATATGCATATTTTCAAAATAGTGTAAACCCTTTATATTTTTCTATTTAAAATTGAAATTTGAAAATATTTAAGAAAAATTCAATGATAATAAAGAAATTATTGTTTTGCTTTTTTATATAAACAAATATAGATAGTATTATTATTTTTTTACAAAATGATTATATATCATTTGATTATATACAAATGTTTAAAAAGTTATAAATATTTCTGTGATAAAATAAAAAACAGATTTTCGAATTGTGGTGTATGGAATTTGAAAAATTCGTTATCAATTTATGTTTTTTTTTTGGAAATGCTTTATATTGTTTTTTTTATAATTGTATTTATTTTATCAATACATTAAAATTGAATTATTTTTAATTATTATAGTAGATCAAGAGAAATTACAAATATATATATATATATCTCTTTAATTTAAGCATATATAGTAAATAACGAATTTCACTTTGCATTCGAGATGTTTCGTAATGTTATTGACGAATTTTTTATAACAAATTTAAAACTATTATACAAAAAATATTATATTCTTTAATAAATTAAAGCTTTTATATTTTAATTCTTTATATACCTCTGCTGTTTAGTGCTATAGTGGTTTTATATAGATTTTTATATGGATTTATTGAATAAATTACTAAACATAAAAAAGAATAGTTTTCGCCACCATTTCAGGATTATTAAAAAACACAGTATACTGAAATGTACTAATAAGGTTTAAAAATTTTAATTTTAGTAATTCTTCTTGCTAAGTTTGTCGAATTTCAACCAAAAAAAAAAAAAAAAAAAATCAAAGTTTCAATGCTGAAAATGCAGTTCGGTTTGTGTTTAAAAGAGTGTCATTTTGCACTTCATAATATTATACAGAAAATGTATGATAATTCGTTATAAATTAATAAAAATAGTCATTTCATTAATCCAAACGGTACGTCTCGAGTGTAAAGAGATAATTGTGCATTAAATAACACTCTTTAAAAAAATGTTATTTTTAACCCTTTTCGGACCGCGTTGACTGTATGACCAGCTATGCTGAACTAGGTAGTTTGGTAGGAACCAGCAATTGCAGTTTTCGGGGCCGCTAGGTCCCTCAACTTTTCTTGCGTTAGCGGTTGGCCGGTTGCATTTAGGCAAGACCTGTTTGTGTTACATACACGCACACAGACATACTCACGCATTCATATTCTGTTACTTTATATATATATATATATATATATATATATATATATATATACATATATTTATATATTTTTAACGTTTTAAAGCCGCTTTCGGTCACTGTACACCATATACAATGTATACCAGTGCAAAATTTCAAGAGTTATGTGCACTTAAAATTTTTGATTTTTGAAATAAATATTAAACTATGAATTTGATAATTTATTAATTCTGTCGTAAAGTGTGACGCATTTTTGAGTAAATATTTTTTAATATTCTTTATGGTTGTAATTTTTTTATTGGATAACTTTTAAAGTGTTCCGTTAGGAAAAGTATTCACATGTTGAATTTTTCATATCGCAAGAAACGAATTTATATATTTTGAGATTTTTCTATATAAGATAACAAATATTATGAATTTATTATATATCAATTATTATTTGATGCGAAAATGTGTCAAGCGATCCTTCAAATTCGACCTTTAAACATTCGTTTATTTTATTAAACCTTTCGCTTACATTTTTATATCACTATACTTCATTTTCGAGTACATTTATTCGCTAATAAATACGGAGTTTTTAAGTAGATTTGTTTTTTTAGATTTTTTCGGCTATTTTTTTAGTTTAAATAATAAAAAAATTATATTAAAAGTTATTTTATTTCATATGAAATAATTTTAAAATAATAGAACTTTATATTTATCTAATTAAATTATTATTAAGATTTTTATTTAATTATTATTTTTAAGATTTTTACAATAAAATTATTCCATATTAATGTGTTTTATATAATTTTTAAATCGTAAACAGCTTATAATTTATGAAATTAATCAATAGTTCTTTTCTCTTAGGTAATAACGTATGTTAAATATTGAATATTTATAATGCATAAATATTTCTTACATAAAACTAAATTAATTTTTAACAATCTTCATTATTATTTTAATATAAAAAAGTTTTTTTCAATATTTTAATATGAATTATAATCACCTGTCTTGATAATAAATATGAATATTAAATAAAGGACAGGTTTTAATGGTATATCCGAAATATGCGTTACGCACTTGAAGGAACGCGTCCTGCAAAAAGTTCCAAAGTCCCTTCTCAAAGACGAGCTTCGACGAGCAAAAGTTTCGATCGTGTTTCTAGAGAGAATCCCGCGAGAATTTCCTGCGAAATTTTTCTCCCCGATCCGCGGTTTGTCCTTACGGTTTTGGTATTGGACTTTTTTTTTCGACTTCGGCGCTGGATTAATGCAGTTTTAATGATCTTTTTAATGGGTTCCCGGACTGAACGTGTTATTTTTTGCTCGTCTTATTTTCGCCACTACTTTGTTTTAAGATTTTTGTATATTCCTTGTATTGTATAACAGAGAGCATGTTTATTTATTATATAGTTTTAATTTCGAAATATAAAGATAAAAGATACATCATTATATATATAAATTTTCTTCACTTACATCTTTTTTTTTCAATGTTTTTCCACATTTTCATAAAAAAAACATATATTCTAAAATGCAACATATATACATTAACGTTATTTCTTTTTTTTTTTGCTCGGTCATTTTTACAATGCGGTGAGCGTTGCTCAAACTCAATTTCGTCGTTTTCTCAGTTAGGGCTTTTCTTTTTCGACGAACGACCACCTGTTTGCAGCCCACCCTGTTCTTTCTTTATTTTCTTTCCCTTTTTCCCTTCGCAAACAGAATTTATTGACTCTGAATACTGGAAAAAAAAGAAGAAGAAGAAAGAAAACGAAAAAAAAAACGAGAAAAAAGTGACTTCCGTTGTTAGCCGGCTGCAAATCCTTTTAGATTTATTTAATTGCTCGCTGCACATTTTTGACCTTTGAATCCTTTAAAGTTGGCTTTAAATTATCTGTATACGATCGGTAATTACTACTGAATGTGTTTCTCATATATAATATATTTATGAATTTGTAATTTATGATATAGTTTATTTTCATCTAATTTAATTGTAAACTATTCTTTTACTAATTTTTCATCTCTAGAAATCAATTTATAATATTTTTATATATTAGAAAATCGTATTAGAACGTATATAAAACATCTGATATTTTTTAAAAATAAATTTGCACTATAATTAGGTATTAACGGCAGATGACGTTATAATAATATAGTCTACATAATAAACATTGAATATAATTGTTATTACTTAATACAGATTTAAATATTATTTTTGTTAAACGATGATATTTTGAACTATATTCAAGATAAATATTGCCTTAATATTTATTTCATTATTTAGAGGTTACTCACTTTTTGTTTCAATATCAAATAAAAGTCAGAATGCTAAAAATTCTCAGTTATTTAGGATAAAAATGCATTGTTAAACTTCTAAATATTTATTTAACCACGTTCAATTTAAAATACGTATACGGAATAAACATTTTCTTTAAGCCTTTTAAAAACGCACGCTGAATTTGTTATTGTAATCGAATATATTAACGATAATATAAAATTATTAATATGTATTATCGAATTTCATCTTTTTTCCAATGAAATCGACGTAATACGATATCGGAAAACGTAATGAAAATTTAAAATTCGCCAAATGAAAAAAAGTTCGATTTTCACGAGAATATAATACTTTTTAATGAGAAAAAAAATCATTTTTTACAATAAAAAAATATTTAAATATAATATAAATTCAACGCAAAGTAATTTAATATATTTTTAATATACAAAACGTATATTAATATAGTTTTTAGTGCCATCTTTGCGACGAACGATCAAACTAATAAAGTACTTGTAAAATACGACTATTGTCGTTAATAATGATTTATTTCAATTATTACGATCGTTATATTATTTTATATATTATATAATAATTATTATTAATATATTAGTAGACGATTTATGTTATTTTTTTACTATAATCGATTTTCATAAATTCGTTTAATTTTTTTTTTTGTGTCGTTAAATATACTATATATAGTATATATAAATAAAATATGAAAAGTTTAAAGCATCTCAAACTTTTAACGGACATTAGTGAAATAATCCGACGATCTTTATTTTTTCTTCAAAGTACGACGCTAAAAAAAAGAAATGTGGAGAAAAAGGAAAAAAAAAACGACGAAAAAGGAGTTTTCGTCGGCTTTAATCGCGGATTTTGCGCCAAAAATTGTGAACGCCGCACTTTTCATCCTTTGAGTCGTTCAACTTTCATACTTATTCATATTTAAATTACGATTTCGGCGAAGAATATTGCGCTCGAAGACATAAAAGTTATTTATATTTCGTAAATACGAGTTTTAAAAGTCGATTTTAATTACAATAGAGCCTCGGCGACGTTACAAAGGTTTTATTTTTGACGCGATATTGCGCACCAGTTTTTGTGCGCGTATTTATTCGCTTGTGCGTATCTGACTTTAAATTTTAATATATTTATAACTATTATGTTAACAAAAAAAAAAAAAAACTATTATTATTATTTTTTTAATACTTGAATTTTTAAAATTGAGTGAGAAATTTTGAAAAATAATAATTTCACAGAATTTATATGTATGCAGTTACATATTTTTTTCACCTAGATCGGCTGTATAATTTATAATATGGATAAAGTAAATCGTTTTTATTGACTAATTCTATAATAAAAATTTTATTCTTGTTCTTAAAATATATTTAACACAATTTTTTAATATATTTTTCACAAATTTTTTATATAAAAGACAGATATTAAATCAATATATAAATTTTATTTCAAGATTTTTTACCATTTATAATGTTATATTGTAAAAAATAATAATTATATGATATTTTTAATAAATTTCCATTTAGAATTAAATTTAGAAATTTACAGTTATATTTATGAAGTTTTAATAATAATTATCTGACTTCGATGTTTAAATTTCTTTAAATATATATATATATTTCTTGTATTTATTTATTAAATAATTTAATTAAATGTAGTGAGTTTTTTTCATCTATAATTTTAAATATAATAAACATTGAAAAAATATGATATAATTAATGTTATTTAAAAATATTAAGACAATAGATAGTTTTCTATAAGAGTAAAATGTACTATATATAAATTATTTAATTTAAATTTAGATATTTTATAATTGATAAATAAAAAATTCAAATATATAATTATTTAAATATAGATTTTATTTAAAAATTACTTTTAATATATAAATAATGATTGATTTATATACTAGTATATTAGAGATTAAAATATTTATTTCTAAAAAATTTTCTATTGAAAATAATTTAAATCATATAATATTTATTAATATAATAAATATTTTATAATTTATATATTTTTCAATAATAATATAATATTTAAGTTCATAAAGGAACGCAATAAATCGTGTCCTAACGTCGATTACACTAAATTTTATGAAACAAAATGGCGGCCGCCGATTCGCGTTTAATAGTAAATAATATACTTTAATACATTTTTAATATAATAAAGTATTTTTAATTCATATGTAGATGGTTCTAAAACTTAGGCGATGAATATTAGAACAGTTACTGAGTTTTTATTGTTTTGTTGTACATTAAGTCAAGTTATATTTTATTACTGCAATTTTAACTCATCTCGCATACTTAAAAAGTTACGTTATATTTAATAATAACAATAATAATATATTATATTAAATTCGTATCATATAATATTGTTTTTTTTAGAATATATTCTAAAGTGTTTATTTTACGATTATAATAAAAATATGATAATTTATTAATGAAATTTCTGAAACATTCATGTTTATTATGAGTGTTTTCTACGTAATATGATTTTACATTAAAGTAAATTAATATTTGAAGTTTAATAATTATACAAGTTTAATAAAACAATGCCTTGAGATTATTGACGACCAATAATATCTATAAAAATATTTATTATAATATAATTAATAATTGAAAACCATGTTTGCAATAAAAAATATGGTTTTCACAATCGTAGCAATTATACGGTTGTTATAATCGTAACAACCATATTTTTATCTAAATTATAATTGTTATTTAGATAAAAATATAAAATCTGCATTTTTAATTTACGGAAAAATATTTTTTTGTACATTAAAATTGTTATTAATTTCTAATTATTTAAGAAAATATATCGGAAAGGTTAAAAATTAAATTTGAACTATAGACAAGGAAAACTGTTCAAAGTTTCGCGATTTTAAATGGTAGGAAAAAATGAAAATATTTAATTTAATGTTATAAATATTATCATATTTTAATTATCAACGTTTATTTAGAAGTATTAAATAAATTAAAATAAGCAATGTGAAAATGAAATAATATTTTTAATGAAAAAAACTAGAAGTGACCTTTAGATTTTATTATTATGCGTACGAATTATTTTTCAATTAAAAAATAGATATTATTTCAGAATGAAAATATTTTAAAGGTAAAATTTGAGGGCAAACTTTGTAATGTTATATAAATAAAAATAATATATTCAAATTAAATACTAAAAAGTCGATTTTCAATGAATTTTTTAGTTCCAAAATATTATTTTTATATTTGAAATATACGTAAAAAAATTACAGTAATCTAAGTTAAAATATAATATATAATTATTAATGTGTTATATTTTCTTAATTTCAAGAGAATTGTTTTTATTTAAATATTTTTTTTATTATTAATGTGTTATATTTAAATATTAGTGATTTTATATATCATAATTATTCATTTATAATTTATTTTTGAATTTAAATATTTTAATTCATATATATATATATATATATATATATATATATATATATATATATATATATATATATATATATATATATATATATATATATATATATATATATATATATATATATATTAATAGTGCTCAAATGTCATATTTTGGGTTGCTTATATTCTAATAATAACTGTATAATTTTTATCCGATATATTTATTTAATGTGAAAATCATCATCTAGTTGTACAATAATTTTGTAAAATGTTTTTTTTTTCTAAAAAATGGTAGTATTTTAATATAATTATAGACTAATTAATTAATGATGAATATAACGTTGCACCGACGATGCATTAAAATAAACAATCATATAAACGCACATATATTAATAATGAATTTATAAATAAAGTAAAAAAAAAATGTACGAATTTTATAGATTTAACGTCAGAAATATACATATAAACGAGCAAATCCTCTTGTCATATGTTTGCAGAGCATTGTTGCCGGAAAAACCGGGCAAAAGAGTGGTTGGGGTTTTTCCGAACGGTGTGAGATCGTAGGAGTGTCGATGTGGGCGGTTTTCGGGCGGTTTTTCTGCGTGCGTAGAGGTAGGGCGGGCCGGTGGTAAACACGCGCCTTGGAATGAGAGGTGAACAAAAAAGCGGGGCAAACGCCCCGAATACTTCCGTTGCTCGTACGCGTCATTTCATGTAGCAAATTAATAATAATACGCGTATTTTTTGCGTTTTTTTGGCGTTGTGTGTGTGTGTGTGTGTGCGTGTGCGCGAGCCGCGATGGCCGTGTATCGATTTTTCAGCTTTCGGCTCGTAAATTAAATTTTTCGTTCGATTAATTGCGCGAAAAATAATAATTTGCAGCAATCGTAAAAATAAATTATGACTTATCGAAAAAAATATCGAATAGATCTATAAATATCTTTAAAATTTTATATATATTTTTTAATTTATGATTAATATTATAATATTTTTTCAATAAAAAATAATAGTTTTAATTACTAGTATGTATTTATACGTCTCATTTATCTATAATGAGTTGAAAAATATATCAGAACCAATTACGTTGTTTGAGTTTGAATTTAAAATATAATATATAAATTAATTAATTTATATATTATAAATATAAAATTATTAATATATAAAAGATTAATATTTTGGTTTGAAATATACTAAATTATAATTGTTAATAATTTTTCTTATTGAAAAAAGTTTTTTTTATATCTGGGAAGAAAAGAAATATAAATATAAAAGTAAAATAAATATAGTAAAGAATAGCAACATTTTTTTCAGACGTTTTATATTGATTTTAAAAAAATCTGTTTAACGCGTTTTTTTTATTATTTTAAGTGAATGAGAATGCTTTTTATTTCTATTTAAATTTATTATATATGTATGAAAATTCACAATTTTATATTAAATTAAAAAATTGAATTTGAAGTATAAATTTAATGATGTCTTTTATTAAAATTAAAATTAAAAATATTTTTTATTCAAATATATTAATTATGAAAAAAAAAATTAAAAAAAAACATCGGTATATAGATGAATTTAGAGGACGGAAGTATTCGTTCGGCACAGCCTCCCCAGTGGAGCAACAGCCGCGCTACGCATAGAAACGCAATAAATTAATTTCCAGAGTCGTTCGCAGGGGGACGAGAGGCGAGGGGGGGGATGGGGGATGAGGGGACCGCGTACCCAAATTGGGGCCCCCGTTTTCAGGGGGGGGCCGAACTTCGAGGGCGGGAGCTCCGGAGGCGAACGCGCGGGACGAGGGGGGCTGTAAACGAAGGGCCCCCTTTTTCCGAGTCGAAGTGGGGGGGGGGGCAACGTGAACGGGGGGGGGGGGCTGTGCGCCTGTTGAAACTGGAGCGCGCAGGGCCGCCTGTCTTGTACACTGTTAATTGGAAATTAATAATATTCCGCGCTCTATGTCTGTTTTACGTTTATTTTTACGCGTGTGGCGCGTGTATGCCCAGCCCGAACACGATTTCTAATCGAGTTTTCATCGTTAATTACATACTATATACGCGTGTGCCCCTCATATTTATAATAATATCGACATATATAATATTGACGATTCGTATTTAATTTATATTTTCAATATAATATATAATTAATTATACTTTTCAGTAATAGCTATAAAAAATATTATCAATAATTCGCGCTCGAAATACAATATGCACTCATATATTTATATATAGTGAACGATTCAAAATGATACTATTTGTGATGTTCAGTCAGTATGAATATTGATATTTGATCTTATGAAACGATAACGATTTCATTTTTCATTCAAATTGGAAATTTTTGAATATATTTTTAAAAATATGCATGTAAATAAAACAATAGTAAAAATGATTAAAAAATAAAATTATTTAAATTTAAAATATAAAAATAACTTATCGTCCATATAGCGTATATTTTTAATACTTTTATACGATTACAAAAAATGTAATTATAATTTTATAAATTAATTAAATTTGCGTTGAATTTTTCGGCTTTAATTTGCGATCGGATAATCATATTTTCCGTGTACATGTCTACTACGAATATACGATGATTAAAAAAAAATGTAACGTTAAATATTTTTAAATTATATTTTTTTCAAATAATACAATTTTTAATTGAAAATTATTTTTTTATAATTATTAAAATTATTTTAATATTTTTTAAAAATATTTTATTTTTTTATACGAACAGAATTATTTGACTAAAATAAGACAATGTCGATGCGTTTCAAAGTTGGACCGTTTTTATACCAGTTAGTCCTGTATATAGAATACGATATATTATATATATATATATATATATATATATATATATATATATATATATATATAATATAAAGAGATAGGGGGTTTGGGGGGGGGAGTTGGGGTACAGCAAGAATTTCTACAACGAGTTGTTTACAAACAAAATCAGAATTAAATGACGCAGATATCACTCGTAAAATGTCAAAGACGCGTTTTTGTTTACGCGAACTCTGCGTTTATTGAAACGCACATACACACAAACATGCGTACGCGAGTATTTACACGTGCGCGAGAATTTTCCCGGAAAAAGTTTAATTAAATAAACAAAAATCATTATATAAAAAAAATAACACGATCCCTTTTATTATGTGTATTTTTTTTTTCGTATAACAAAATATAAATTCATATGGAAAATTTTAATTTAATTTAAAGAATATATTTTTTTTAAATAAAAAATTGTTAGATTTCTAAATAGGATAGTTGTTGATTGAAAATTATTTAAAGTATGAATTTTAATTGCATATAGACGTAAGTTTAACGTAAAAGGTTTAGAACTCCTTTTCTAGTTCATGTTTATTACAAAGGGTGGGAATGTTTTCTCGTTTGATTTGCATAACTCTGGTTTTATCATATTTTATGAAATTTTATATTTTTCCGTCAAATTTTATACAGTGTCATTTATAATATCAAAAGATTTTGATATTAGACTTCAAAAAAATAATAGTGAAAAAAAGATATAATATTATATAAAATTGAAAAAATATTTTAATTAATTAAGTTTTCTTGATATATTTATTTATATTGGAATTATATAATTTTATTAAGCTATAAAAATATCAAACTTTGAGTTCATATATATTTTTTTTGTATATTGAAATTATTTCATAAGATGTTTACGTTTATCGGTTTACGTTTGAAAAGAAGTATATAAATAAAATTATCATACAAAAACATATCATAGATCAGCGATGGTTAACCCGGACCTAGCCGCCCACCATTGGACGATTTAGGCTTTCATGGTGGGCGGTAAGAAGTTTTATTATCCAATACTGAAATAAATATAATAATTAGAACTGTGATTGCAATCGAATCTAATATTAGACGTGTTAAAATATTTCTACTTATATAATACTATTTATGTAAATTAAAACAAGTTATAAGAATATATATATATATATATATATATATATATATATATATATATATATATATTATTAAATATTTATTTTGCTTTAATTGATTGATAAAATTTCATTCATAATAAAATTATAAAATAAATTAAAAAAATATTACTACTACTATATATAGATCGTAGGAAATGTAAATTTTAAGGTTATATATATATATAATAGAAATACAAATTATTAGCAGTAGTATGAATCAGGAATTAAACCTAAGTTTTACAATATGTACCGTAAAATGTGTCATCAAAATTTGAATTATCGATGTGCGATGATAAAGTTTATTTAAAATAACAGCAGATTTTTTTGTTTTAAAAAAAAATACATTTTTTCAATGTAAAATATATGTAATAAAAGTATTAATAATTACATATTTAATAAAATCGATTTCATTTATAGAAAACCGAATCATCAGCGATAGTATGTAATATGAATTGAACCAAAGTTTGACAATATTTACCGCGAAATGTGATATCAATGTACAGTGAAAAAGTTTATTTAAAACAATAGCAGATTTTTTGTTCTAAAAAAATAAAAAGAATGCAAAGCGTATATATATATATATATATATATATATATATATATATATTTAAATGTATATATATATATATATATATATATACACATAATAAAAATATAATAATAATAATGATATAATTTTTTTTTCGCTTGCCCCGGTCGGCAGATTTCCTCCGTTCACCCGTGTTTTCATATCTGGCAAATGCCATTTTGTATATTTGCAACACAAAGCGAAAAACTTCCTTGTTGGCTGTACAAGTTTCGCCTACGCACAGTAATTTCTGGCGCAGAGGAGACGCACGGGGGAGGGACGGGGATGGGGGGGCCGCTGTTTGCGGGATGAGGGGAAATGGGGTACCTCATTCGTCCTACCTCCTCTACCCCCCCCCGCGCGCGCGAGAGCCTCGTGTCGCCCCCCCCTTTCCCGAAAAAAACCTCCTAACCCCATTATAAGTACCATTATACGACTATGCGATTTCCATAGCGTCTCCTCTCTTTTTACTTCGCTCTCAAACATCCCCTTATTCTCCAACCCTTACGAAGGTTCGCTCATACTCCGATTTATTTATACGTACGAGAATAGTGGGTGGTTTTTCATGGGGGAGGACGGAAAGCTCTCTCCTCTCTAAAAAAGCTCTCCCCTCTAAAAAAGCTCGCGCACCCTGTACCGGAGGGGGGGGGTAAGGTTTTCCTCTCACACCGACGGTCACGGCCGCTGATGAACCTTCGAAGGCTCTGCTCTGTGCGTATCTCTCTCCGGCACACCTGTAGCGGGGAAAACCTTCGAAGCCTTAATTCGAATTCGTAGTTAATTTCACTTTCTGTTCCGCGCTTCATTTCGTATCAGATTTCCTCTTGTTTATAAACATAAATACACATTATATATATATATATATATATATATATATATATATATATATATATATATATATATATATATATATATATATATATTAAAACAAATATAATTTTATTGCAATTACTGATATACAATAATTAATATGTTTAATAATAATTAGTTATTATTTTAGTTGGTTTAGTAAATAACTAAATACATAAAATAAGTTTATTTATAAGTATTATTATGGCTTACGGTCAATTAACATTTTAACAGTCGATTGCATCAATTAATTGATATGACGTCAATTGTTAAAAGCGGCAAAATTATACCAAATATATATATATATATATATATATATATATATATATATATGCGATAAAAACTATAAAAAATAATATATTTTTAAAAAATATAAAAACTTTTTTTGTTGTTAATGCAAATGACCGTAAGTCGAGGTGATTGTAATTCGAGAACTGACTGTACTTTTATTCCGAATTATTACGCAAACACACACACACACACACACACACACACACACACACATACATATATATATATATATATATATATTATTTTAAAAAAATCTAAGAAAATTGATATAATTATAAAATAAATAAATTATTTAAATTACACTTTTGTAACAATATTTATAATTTTTGATTTTATTTTAATCTTTTAAAAATATTGAATTACTGTAAAATAGTATTTTTATTCTAAATTGTTCGCGGTTTATTTATAAATATTATAAGCATAAAAGTTGAATTAATTAAATAAAATCAAGTGTAAAGTTTTTCCTAGTAAAAATAGTGCAGCGGTTTTTCGTTGCCTTTCGCAAAATGAATATTATATTTTATAATAAAAAGTTACATGTTGGATAGTTAAAAGTTATAAAAACTGTTCGAAAAAAGTTATAAAAACTGTTTATTATATAAATTAAAAAAAAACTATGATACTTTTAATATAATTCATAATTTTAATACGAATAATTATCGATATAAACGAAATAGATCATTTAGAAAAAGCATTGAAATGTTACCCCTTTTCATTATATTTTCTAGAGGGTTGATACAATTATTATGGTAATTTATCATTCACATTCACGGGAAGACTCGGTAAATTCATTCATTATCATAAAAGTAATATAATAATCACCCTGAATTATCTATAATTGATTTTGTGCAATCTTAATTTATTGCAAGCATTGTTATATTGTATTTATTAAACGTAATAAAATTATTACATTCAATTTATTTTTTTAATGAAATAACTTAAATAAAGAATCAATCTTATTATTGATGATATGTAAAATTGTATAAATTAAGGTAATCTAAATTAATATATAAATCAAAACTTTGAGTAACGTATAAGCTGAAAAAAAAATAATTTTGCAAAGTATTTTATTGGAAATCTATCAATTATAAAATATCAACTATTAAAATTTATTAGGAATGCAATATGGAAGGCAACAGAAAACCACCATATTACATTTTTTTTTCTTAATTTGTACTGATAAATAATTAAAAATATCGGATATTGAATAATGGTCGTTATATTAAATTTAAAATATGAGTAATAATCATCTTCAATTTTCGAATATGAAAAGATATATATATATATATATATATATATATATATATATATATATATATATATATATATATATATAAATGATTAAAAATAATTTTAAATTTATAATGTTATAGTCAATTACTGTTATCACACTTTGTAATTTAAATTTTATATGTTTATTTATATTATATATATATATATATATATATATATATATATATATATATATATATATATATATATATCTATATATATAACTGTAGTAGACATTTTTACTAAAATAAGCACATTATACGTGCATTCTCGAGAGAATTATACGGGAAATACAAGGAAAACCGATTACAAATGAAAGTTTCATGTTTATTTTATTATATTTTTCTCTGTATTTTTTTGTTTTGGTTTTATTTTTTATTTTTTTTTTTGGTGAATTTTCGCAATTTGTTTTACGCGCTGTCGGTAATGGGGAAGTTTAGTCATTTTAAAATTAAAATATTGTCCAGAGTATTATTACCGTCGGGATCGGGTTTATGTACCGGCTAATTATGTCTGGTAAGCGACATTTTTATTTCATTTTTTTTCTTTTACCCCCCCCCCACTACCCTCCCCTACCTCTGACCGGAATCCTCCGCCGCAAAATCCTCCCCTTTCGTCCAATTCGTGTTTATTAAGGGATGGTGTTTTGGTGAACGATCGTAAAACAAAACCGGTGGTCGAAATTCTCTATTTTAACGACGACGCCGTTGTTACGATTAAGCTTTATTATAACACTTTCGCTTTTTTTTCTGTTTGCATTTTTCCATTAAAAAATAAATATTTGATTTATTTTTATTTTTAAAATTTAAATAATAAATATAATATTTATCGATTATATTTGTTATATTTAATTATTTGGAAATTTAGCCGCATTCGAAATAATTCAAAAGTGTTTAATTATCTATAATTTTGTGATTGAAGTCAATTACGGTATTAAATAAAATTTTACAATCAATTAAAATATTCTTAATTAACGAGTTTATTTATAAAATAATATAAGACTTGATTTTGTTAAAAAAAATAATAATTTAAGATCCCTTTTATAAATTAATTAGTTTTAGCAATAATAAGACTTATTACTAAAATTATCAAAGAATTATATGATACTGAAAATCGATTACTCATAAAATGACCAAATGTTCTATTTTTTTTCCTTATTTAAAAAAAAATTATGCTACTTCAAGAGTCGTCGTAATTTCTTTAAAATTTTCAACCAATCTTAATATGTCCTATTTTTTATTGTAAAAATGTTGGTCGCTTTAATGTTCATCAATTAAACATTAAATATTATTTAAAATTTTATCAAATTAAAATATTTTAATTAATAATAATTGATATTTTATATTTTGAATCGAAAAACGTATATTAAATTTATATACTTCTGATAGTTTTTTTAGACTGTTTAAATGAAAATCTTTAATTCTCGTTTTAATAATTAAGCCATTCTCCGATTAAATATATAGCGAAGAAAAATAATTTAAAGCACTTTTGCATTATTTTCTTTAACGAGATTTTCAGCAAAGTCTTCAAAAAGTTTGGTCATTGAAAAACGAAAAGTTTTCAAACACCAACAGTTTCACTAGTCACGCTTGTTATTAATTTATTAAGTACATCAATCATTGGTTTCCACTAATTCTATCAATAATTAAGTATTCTGAGATATAAATTTTCAAACTGTGAAAAAAAAGCTTGAGAAATTGTCGATACAGTTGTTGTTAAACTTTTTCACCAGTATATGGAAATAAATTTGAATTGTCCTTAATCTAATACTACAATATTAAAATAAATTATCATATCTTTAATATATCAAAGAAAAATCAAATAAAATAATTAATTAATTATATAAATTTCAATATTTCTAAGTTGGTGAAATAAATTATTTCTTTTATTTGAAAGAATATTAAATTTTGTGAATTATGTAAGAATATATAATACATATATTCGATAGGGGTAAGTATAATTAGGAAAACTGCATTGTCATTTTCATTAATTTCAATTATAAAGCAATGCGACGTCTTCCTAAATATTCGGAAACCGTTTTAATGAACAGCCAAAATAGTTTTCACTTCATATTTTTGATTAAAATAATTTACTTATCAATTTTAAACACGGTTATAAATCGAATAATGCGAATAAATAATAAATTAAATAATGATTAAAATGTTACGATACTGTATATATGTTAAATTAAATATTTATTTTTTTCTCAATTTGATATATAATGGTTTTAATTTTTCTTAAAGAAATTTATGTGTAATTGTTAAATTTATATATAATTAATTAATATGAGATGTCGCATTAAAATTTTTGCGTAATAAGTATTT
Organism: Leptonema lineaticorne; assembly: GCA_024500535.1. NCBI lineage: Eukaryota > Metazoa > Arthropoda > Insecta > Trichoptera > Hydropsychidae > Leptonema > Leptonema lineaticorne. Next base: position 8,658,858 of record JANIJI010000014.1, on the reverse strand, counting down.
CTTTTTTAAAATGACTAAATTTTAAAAATAGATTTTTAGTTAAAATTTTAATTTTATTAATCGATAAAATGTATTTTTATACATGTGCAACTTTTTATATTTTATTTATGTCAAAAATGTATTTTATTTTTATAAATTTTGGTAAAATATATTTTTTTTTACTTTTGAACATTTATGTTATGTTATATTTTTCGAACAATTTTGAATTATAAACTTTGCATTTTTTTATGATGCATTTCCTTCAATGACTAATGATTTAAGCGACTATTTCAATTTCAGATGTTACAATTTTAATATATCACTTGACAGATTTCCAATTTTCTTCAATCAAAATTAACATTTATTTATTTTAATTATTAATTTACGGTAGATTTAAAAAAAATTACACCAATTGATTACGTCTATATTACGCTTTTATAGTTCAATTTTTTACATTTAATTTTAATTCGATATTTTTATTTTATAATTGTTATATAATTACTATAAATATTTTTTTTCATAATTACTAATGATTAATATATAATTAATATTTCTCGTAAATATTACAGTTTTTCTGATTTTCTTTAAACGACGATTTCGATAATTAATGTTGTATATGAAAATTTGTAATGTTGGCAATATGTAATTAATATACGAGTCGCGTATGTAAAACGTCGTACATAATTAGCGTGTACGACATTATATTCGGACGACGAGCGTTAAAGATTTATAGGTAATTAAGCGGTGTCGCGGCGGCCAGAATCGGCACGCCGCTGCTTTCGAGTGGAGTGGAGTGAAGTGAGGGGGAGAGCGCGCGTTTTTCTAATGAATGCGAAATGAGCGCGCGCCGCCGCGGAGGCATGCGGAAAAATACACGCCGTTATTGAGCGCGCATCAATACACAATAATAATATCGAAACGGTGGGATCGGTTCCGCGAACGTCGGTAGGGCGGTTTTTCGTAGCGTCGGTGGGCGGGCGGAACGGGCGGATAATGTGGCGGCGGTTCGGGTATTGAATGTTCGCGGGCGGTGTGAGTTTGGCCGCGGTGTTACCGCCGCCCTCTTCAGTACCGCCGCGCTCCGTCGTCACACACTCACGCAACACACATACACAGATGCGCCCATACCGCCCACCCTTGAAAACTCACCCTTCGCTCATTACCACGCACGCACACCGGCCCGCGACTTTTGAAATAAAATCTTACTCACACAATTTTAAACAGCATCACCGCCGGCGAGAGAGGCATTTCCTTATCGATCGCCACTTTTTAACACTAGCGCAATTTGCCTCTCCCCGTGTCACTCTCCGCCGTTCGCAGTCCTCACACTACGAGATTCCGCCCTCAGCCCGCCCTCCGCTTCGTCGCTCTCTCTTAGCCCCAGCGTTTCGCGTGCCCGTCCCTCCGCTCTCCCTCAATACCCCCCTTCGTATCCTCAGTCGAAACTCGCTGCTTCGCCCCCATCTACCCCCCCTTTACCCCCCCCCCCCGCGCGGTACGCCCCTCGGTATTATTTATATCATTATGTTTCGGTGGGTTTTTCCGCGAACCGGTTCCGCGCCGCAGGGAAATGCGCCCAAATGAGGGCACGGCGACTGCAGCGCCCGCGACTGCATGCGTATTTTTCTCACACTACCCACTTCCGTCTGGAAACGTCTCGATGACTCCAGCGCGTAAACTTTTCCGATAGCGTACGCTGCAACTTTTCCGCCGATGCACCCCACCACAAAACGACACACGCATTAAACGCTTTACATATCATTTTAAAATCTACTATTTTTCTATTGTAATATATCTATTTTTACTAAATTAAAATAAATGATGTTATCTCGGAGGAAGTCGTGCGTTAGTTATAACGTAGTAAATATTAGTTTTTAAGGTGTCGATTGTTTACGGTTTCACAGTCTTAAAGACTAATATACACGGTCATGTAGCATCATTTCTTGCACGATTTGAATTTTGTAAGCTTGCAAACTAAAATTTTTCATAATGTGGATGGATACAGTTTCAATTATCGATATTACGCTCCACAACAACAGCAATAACTTAATCGGTTCGCATTGTATGACGTATTTTAATGACGCCTATTATTCTGTAGAGTAGAACTGGTGAACAAGAGATCCATGTTTATTGGAATTAATTGCCCTGATAGACGATTATGTATTTGAACTGAATCATCATTTTCTAAAAAAAAAAATGCACACTTTTTATGCGTTATTTCGATGTTAGTCGATATATAATATAATGACATAACAAACTAAATACAAAATAAAATAATAGCTGCCAAAATAGTGTACATATTAAAAAGTGTTTTCAACATAAAATTTTTTACCTTTATAAAAAAACGTCTTTTATATAGTGTAAAACTATAATTTTTTCCTTAACTAGAATTCATGAATCCTCGGGGTCACCTAGGATTACCGAATGTTTTATGAGATGTTAAATATTTCTCGCTTTTTTTATATATTGGATATAATTTAATTTAAAATATTATATTTTTACATTCATAATATATATTTTATTTTTTACGTTAAATCTCACAAATAAAACTTTAATTTTGATTATAGATCAAAATTTTGGACAAGAAACGTTCTACAAATACTTGACGACACACATCACTATGACTCCAAGAAGAAGATCTGTTCTAGGATAGAAAAAGTCAGAACGCAATTTATAGTCATGACAAATTTTTGACATCCAAGAGCTTAAAAGTAAGTTAGAATACTTAGATATTACATCTTTTTCATTTTTCTATATGATGCTGAAACATAGAAACTAGACTCTGTAATCGAAAAATGTCTGAAATGCTTAGAATATCTTGAAACAACAAAATAGCAAATAAGAATGTTCTAGATAAAGTTAGGAAAAAAAAAACAGAAATACTGAAAACAAAATTAGCAAAATTTAATATCTCAATCACATTTTGAGAAATGATAAATATAGATCACTTTGTAAAGAAAATATCAATAGGAATATATATATATATATATATATATATATATATATATATATATATATATATATATATATATATATAATTCCAGACAAAATCAGTTTAAAAATTTAAATTCTTAGTAATTCAAATATGTAATTACTATGAAACGTTCACAGTATTTAATTGGCAAATAAAAGTCGGTTGAAGTTTGTAATAATTAGTAATGTTTATTTACCGTGCGAGAAATTTTAATAATTATAACTTTAATCACTTTAAAATTCGTCTCAAATATTTGAAGATATCGGCGAAAAGATATTTTTTTACTCTTATTTTATTCTATTATATTTGAACGCGTTTTAAGATGTTTAAAATAAAATATTTAAAAATCAAATATTAATTCTTAAATATATTTATATTGTTTTATATGAAACGTATTTTGCAAAAATAAGTAGCAAATATAAATCGGAAGAAACTGAATATACGTGTTTTCAATATTTTGTTACATTACATTACATATGTTTTCATTCAATTTCGTCATCGTTTATTGATATATGGTATATATATGTGTGTATTTTATATTCATTAAATAAATATAAAATTTCCAAATATAATAAAACTATAAATATTTTCTTGCATTAATATACATTTTTATATTTAGGATACTATTTATAAAACGTGTACAATAAAATATACTAATTTATTTTGCACCGTCTTTCAATATTGAATAAAAATATTGCAATATTTCTTATGAATAATAGATGTATGATAAATTTTAGCAAGTAAATTATTAAATAAAAATTGAAGACGATTGTTTCTCAAAGTATCGTAATTTTGATTTATATTATCGATTCATTAAATTTACACAATAATATTAATAAAAATAACACGTTTCAAGACAAGATAATATATCATAAAACGAAGAAATTTATTCTATTTAAAAAAAAATGTTTTTATATTCGAAATGTTGTATAAAATTACACAGATCGTTATATTTTTAGATTAATTATCTGAGATGAAAGTATTAAAATAAACTACATTTTATGATGAAAATTGGCTAAAATTTATTTTTAAAAATAATTGTGTATAAATCAGTACATTCGATGAAATATAAACAAAATTAATGTTTATATTTTTATTATCGTGATTAAAATAATGATCAAGGACTATAAATAATAATGTTGTTTACGCTGTTCATCTTAAATAATTTTTACATATATTAATTATTAAGCACATAATCGATTATTTTTACTATATATAATATATTTTTTTCGTCATTAGAATTATTAAAAATAATTGTATTAATCGTATTCTCAATATAAACGGTCGAATTTGTTTACTTTTTTACTAAAAGTCTATTAAAAAAAAAAAAAAACTAAAAAGCAAAAGACGAGACTCGTAAAAGGAGAATAAATTTATAAAATAGGATATGAAATGTAAAATGAGCTCATTTTATTATTTCTTTGCTAAACGAAATACGGGATGAAAGTCAATTTGCTCTAATTGTTATTCGTTTTGGCGCTTACCATTTTCTTGTATAATTATCTGATGTTGATATATAAATGATAGTTGAATTCTGTCTTAAAACATATTTTATCAATGAAAATTTTAGCATAAAAGCCTACTTAGCCGACGATTCGCATAATATATATATATATATATATATATATATTTTAACAAAAAAATAAATAAATTCAACTCTTTTTATTTTAATTCATTAATTTTAATTTAATATAATAATTTACTTTATTACGAAATCAATTCATTATTTCTAATATTGTTCATTCTTAAAATATTTGACATATTGACATATTTTTTATAATATTATATGAAAATAAAATAAGCAACGAAAATAAGGATTCCAAATCACGTGTTTCGAACAACTCAATGAATGTAAGTGAATTTACTGATTTAGCCATTCAGGTGTTTTTATAAAAAATATACAGATCTTAATTCTATTTATAATAATGTTTATAATCTAAATATATATAATTTTATAACAAGAAAATATTCAAGAATAATATATATATATATATACGTAAAAACAATGTAAAACTTTTTCTTAAGAAAGTTTGATAATTTTAATTTTTAAAAATAAATTATTAACGCAAAAATAAAATACATATATATTTATAAATGAAATAATAAAATAATTTATATTGGATTGTGATGTCGTAATCGAACATTATTTGTGTTGTTCGACAACGTGAGGGCCGCGTTTCGCACTTTAACAGCATCTGCTCTAATTGAGCCGGCTCTGTCTTTCGGTTGTCGACGACAGAAATAAAAGTGTACCTGTATAGGTTTACAATCTATTCTAATTTGATTACTTAAATATTTGTCTAGGACTCGGGTAGAAAGGGTTGCATACCTGGTTTTGTGCTCGTTAAATAAATATGCCCGAAGTGGTACCGTTTTTTTGGGAATAAGGGGGGCTTTTTTTCGCATAAATATAAGCATTATATTGTGCAAAAAATATGTATTTTTTTTTCATTTTATCTTTTTCCTTGAGTGTTGTTTTGTTTGATTTGTTGTGATAATATAATTTGATTCGTTTTGATTTCAAACATTTAAATCAAAACATATGAAAATGAAGTATACTAATTATTATCTTGAATCTTTAAAATACTATACCTTAATAATATTTTATTAATATATTTCTAATGATATATTAAAATATTCGAGAATAGTTCAAATTCACATCGCTTGAGAATCGTTGATTTAGTTAGATATCCTTCCTCCTTGAAGAGAATAATAACATCTTTCAAGGATCCGTCGGACTTATTTCATATAATAAATAAATAAATCAATGAAATTGTAACCTCCGTTTGAGGCCTTGGCCTCTCTTTCGAGTTTTTCCTCCCTTCGTTTCGATATTGTAAAGAATTTTGCGTACACAAAATATACTAAAAATAATTATACAGAAGAAAATTTGCGTTATATACATTATTTTTTTTAATGAAATTTTGGTAATATATTTTATGGTTGATTTCGTAAAATAATAATAATTAATAATAAATTTAGCGTACAATAAAATTCGTATAAAAATACAGCATATTTTTTTTTGTAAATATATAAATTATTATTAAATATTTGCCTTATCTATTATACTATATTAAAAGAATATGACTGAATAAACGTAATAATTTTTTTTTTCATTTCGATTTAAAATTTTTAAATACGATAATTTTATTTTTAATCTGTTGAAATCGTGTTTTTATATTATATATCAGATTCATTGTTTGATAAAATAAAATAAATTTTATGTAAAAAATGTTATATTTAATTTATAAATGATTTAAATTCATATAAAAAATGACAAATTATTACATTTATGGTACAATATTTTCTAAATATTGTATTACATATAAATTTTAGACAATATTTAATTGTTTTATATTATGTAAATTTAAATATTATATATAGAGCTAAAGATTCTTGCATTCAAACCTATCACTGATATCTATACACACACACATTTAATTTATTATATTGCATATAAATATAAAGATTAGATATAGAGTTAAAGTTTCCATCTTGTATTCAAATATATGATATTACTGAAGTGTTGATAAACACTTGTCATAGTGTGGATTACCTTTGTTTTCTTACAAGAAATGTACACGGACACACACACAAATCTATATATATGTTTTTAATGAATATGAGAATATTATACATCTATTTATAATGTAACACAATATGAAAAATAATGACGTATTATGCAAAATAAAAAAATAGCACTTGTTTCCTTTGTCATTTTATACGCGTGCATGTGTGTGTGTGTGTGTGTGTTAGTAGCGTATATTGCGCGTTAACACACGTGCGCCCCGCACACAATCATAAACGGAAGAGTAATTATATTATTTATCGGCGGGCGCACTGGAAAGAGTGACGGTGATATTTGTTGTTTGACGCTTTGGCGAGGGAAACCACCCTCGTGTCATACGTCAACGTGAACGAAGCGCCCCACACAATCCTTCGGGATAGAGGTTCCGAGGGGTTTTTCCACGGTGGTGGCCCCGCATCGCGGAGTGCGCAGTGTGAGGCCGGCGGTGGCCCCGCGGTCACACAACACATCCTCATTTTTTGGGGGCCACGCGCGCGAAACGAAAACCCGCATTTTAAGTGCGTAATGCGTAATCAGCGCCCGCGGCCCGGATCACCGGGAAGGGCGGCACATGGGCGGATGGAGGGCGGCGAACATACCCACAGCGTCGAATAATAATGTATATATATATATATATATGTATAAAAAAAACCATCGCCTCTCCACCCGTGAGCTTTTTTGTTCGATGGTTCACAATTGGTGCGACGATAGATGGATGAGAAAATACAAAAAAAAAAAAAATACAAAAACAACGGTGAACTTGACCGGTGTATATTTCGAAAGCTTCTATTAATTGATTATATTGACGGATATATTGTCAATATTTTTTATAAATATTCATTTTTGAAAAATATTTTTATCATATCTGTATAATAAAATATAATCGAAAATTTTATATATATTTGGGTACTTTTGCCTATATTTTGTATATTTCGAGTATTTTAATTCTTCATATAGGCTTTTGATTTAATTTTTTACATTTTTATACTTCAAATTCAAACGAAATATCATACAAGAAAGAGTTGTTTTTTCAAGTAAAACTTTTTAATTAAAATTAAAAGAAATTATAGTAGAAAACCTATTATTATTATTTTTTATATTATGATAGAAAATCTCTGTTAAAAATTGTTATTTTTAAATTATAAAAAAACAAGATTTTATCTATTTTTAGATAAATATTTTGATCTAAATTTTATTATTATATATTAAATTGTAATAAAATTTATTTTTTATTAATATTTTTATATTGAATTTGATATCAAAAAAATAAAAATAAAAGCAATGATAAGAAATATATATATATATATATATATATATATATATATATATATATATATATATATATATATTTATATATTGTAGATAATATAATTAAAAAAAAGGATATAATTTTGCATATTTCTTTGAAATTCACCCCGTTCTCTGCAAAATAGTTTCCCCCCTTCCGTCAGAGGCAATAAACAAGAACATTCTCCATCTTGTTTCTATGAGGCGGATGTGCGGTCTTTCGAAGGCACGAGTTTTAAATGAGATATCGCCGGAAGTTCTTTGATTGCTTTTGCGTTTGCAGTGAGAACTTGTTTGATCGTCAAACTTATTATATTTGTCGTTCGGATTTGTATGTATGTGCATGGCACGTGAATAGAGACATCTAAAGGAACAGGTATACAAAAAAAAAAAAATACACCCGCCCCCCATCATTTTCAAAGTTTATAATTATAATATTATATATTTTCAATATTCTATTTTGATTAAAATGCTCGAATTTTTTGACACGTTTATCTATGTATTATTTAAAATATACGAATTCCATATTCAATAGTTAAATATAGAATTGACGTCTCGATTGATATTTTAAAAGCTCGATGACGATGTAAAGATTCCTTACAAGTTTTCAACAATGAAATTATTAATATATATATATATATATATATATATATATATATATATATATATATATATATATATATATAATTTTTGAAGAACGATTAGCGATATTTTTCGAGTATCATTCATGATTTAAACCCGGAAAAGTGGCTTCGGCGAGGCTTCATTTCGAAATAATTTTAATATATAAAAGTGAGGTTTTTTCCACTTAATTTATATTTTTTAAATGTCAAAAGTCGCATTTGGGAACGAACGAATTACGTGGGCGGATAAAGGGGTGCTGCCCGATGGGCGGGTGAATATATATATATATATATATATATATATATATTTATATATGCGTGAGAGAACACGGAGGGGGGGGTAAAGGGGAACTTCAAAAAACCGGCGTTGGAGGGGGGGGAGGGGAGAGTGAAAATTTTGTGGGTGGATGCAAAATAAAAACGGGAGAGAACAGCCTTTACCATATGGTACAATACTTGTTTACTAGTTAGGTACAACTACATAAAGGGGTCCCTTTTCATAATATTCCAGCTTTTATGTCTTTTTTGCATGCCATTTTTACAGGAGGAGTCCAATGAAAAAAAAAACAGTGGAAAAATGGCGGCTCGTTCCGCTTTTTTTCGGGATTTTTTTTGTGTTTTGGAGATTTTTTTTCCCGCGTTTTGAGGGTCAACAGCCTTCGGTTATTTTTCCGTTCGCGTGCGCAAACAAAGGAATTTTCACGGATGAAAAGCGATATTAATGTCGATCGCTAGAAATTAGCCGATGCTATATTGATTAGTAATGCGATATCGCATTGTCGACTATTTGCTTGTCTAGTTAATATTTAGATTAAAATTGTATGCGCGTGTACGTATGATGTTGACACATGTTGTGATCCTAGTTGTCGGTCAAATTCATTTTTTTAATCGATTCTCAAATATTTTATATATGAAGTTTTAAAAATTCATTTATTTTTAATATATTTTTATATGTATTAAAATAGGATTTTTTTCAATAAAATTAATAAAATAATATTGATAATTCTAATCAACATATTTAATATAATATTTAAAGATTTGAATATTTTTTTTTACATATTTATGAATCATAATGATCTATTACTTAATTATTCAATATTTATATAGAATGTTCTTACTAATCGATATTTTTAAAATAAAATAAAATTTATAATATTTATCGAATATATAAATATTAAATTAAGATATATAAAAATTTGATTTTTCGAGTCAAATTATGGAAATAAAATAGAATATTAATATTGTACCTAACCTAGTAATACTGTTACGCCACTGATTATTTTTATTGAAAAAGTATCTATGTATGGTCAATAAAACTATTTAATGTAATATTTTACTTTATTTTTTAGTATATATGATATTTTTTATAAGAAATATTTTATATTTTATCTTTAAAAAAATAAAAATTATATTAAATATTATTTTTTAATAATTAAATATTTTGCTATATAAATATTTTCTAATATTGTAAATGAATACTTTTTTTAACTGAAGAGTAAAAATACAAGCTGTAATCCGAGATTCGAACTCGAGACCTGTTGCATACTGAATAAGCACGTTAGTATTTTACTTATTTCGAATATCGCTTTCAGAATGAATCAAATATTTTTATCAGATTAAAATATTTTTAAATATTTATTTTTAAAATATGTAAAAGCTGACTACTTTCTGCTAAACGAAATAATACAATATATTTATTTTACATACATAAAAATAATATATTATACATATATATAACAGATTCTATATATTTAAATATTGAGAGATTTATTTCATATAATACAGATTTAAATTTTATATTTTTTAATAAATATTATTATGTAAAATTTTTTAGGTTAAATCCGTATATACTTTATTGTCGTACAAAAATTTTAATAGATTATCTCAGATATCTAGATATATATTTTTTACAATTTCACAATAAATTTGAAATCTTATAAAATATATAGTATATAAGATAAAGCAGTATGTGAATATATTCAGGTTAAATAATTATAAAAAATATTTTATTTTTATTGATAGTTTAAATTATTAACCATATACTAAATTTTAATATATATATATATATATATATATATATATATATATATATATATATATATATATATATATATATGATATATATGATGAAAAACGTTTTATATATCATAAGCAGTAGATTTAAGATAAGAAAAAAAAACAGTTTTTCCATAAAATTGTATGACTTATTTTTTTTTAGTTGTTGTTGTATATGTAATGTTATTTGTCGCATCAAAAGGACGCGTTATCATTTTTGAATATTTAGGTTAAATATTCGCGGCGTAAATGTAACAAAAGGCTTTGTAAAAATATTTGCATTGTTAATGTAAGCACGTGCGTGCGTTTGTGCTGTCGTAATGCGTATTTTCACAATTGTACAAAATTGCTAAAGGTTCTCGATGGGCGGGCCGAGGGCGGCAAAGTAAGAGTGCTGATGTTGAAAAATGATAACTAGCATTAGGCCCGCTAATTACTGTTAAATCGCACTGCCAAAGTATCCATTTAACCGGATAATGTTGATGGTATATACATATACCATATATCCATACATACAAATATATTAAAATATATATATATATATATATATACAAAAATATCAATGTATTGCCGTATATAATATAGAAATATTTGTATATGCAAAACAATTTCATTTTGTGTTACTCAAATTGTGGTTCGTTAAACCTCGTTACTGTACCGCTATTAAATCATTATAACAGCTAATTAAATTATACAAAAATATATTTATATTTTATCAAAGTCGATTCGATCATTTAAAATATAAATTTATAATAAAATAGTACGAATTAAATATTGAATTAAAAATGAATTAATTATAATAAACATTACACATGTTTGATATATTGTGATGCTTCTTATATATTTTACGTTAATATAATAATTGTTTTATTTAATATTAAATTTACCGACACTTCTCATATATATTTATTTCTATAATATTCGTTCAAACTGTCCAGTCTATAAAGTATTTATTATTTTTTAATTAAACGTAAATAATAGCCAATTTGTTGTTGAATGAACTAAAAAAGAAATAAAATAACGATAGAAATTTCACTTTATGCATATTTAAAGAAAACTTTTAATAGCAATACGATATTTTTTAAATATAACATGTAAAAGTTGTAAAACGTTCAAATTGACCGGTATTTGTAGTATTAATGTTAAATTAAAATCATATTTTAGAATTGATTAAATAGAAAATAGAATTAAAATTAGTATGAATTATATATAAAAAAATGACAAAATATATATTGGTATAAAACTATGTGTTTTAATTGATAATTTTATTTCTAATATTTAATAATTATTATATAAATAATTAATATGTTGAATTATGTAATATATTTCGAAATATTTTATTGAAGGTTGAGGAGTTGAAAAATTAAAAAAAAAATGAAGAAAATTCGAAGTGTAATCCATTGACGATAGATTATTATTAATTTTTATCACTATTTGTATTATATATAAAATCTTATTAATAGCAACATTCTAATTTTCAACGTCGAAAGCAATCTTCCTAACTATAATAGTTAAGTTTGAGAAGCGTCGATATAAAAGCTCTGGCACGCGTTAGAGGTTGTCACACTTGCATACTTTGTCGTTAAGCTCCGAGACCCCGTTCGGACCGTTCTAACGATTAAAAGATTAACCCCCGGGAAAAACTCGCCACCAATACACCTTCCAACACCCTCTCCCCTTATAAAACACACATATTCATGGTCGTGAAAATGCGCGGAACCAAAATTGAAAATGCTTATACGTATTTACAAAAAAAAAAAAATGTGGTGCTCCCTTCTATGTTCGTTCTTAAAATAAAAGCATCGACATTTCTTTGGAAAATTCGTCAGTTTTTTTAATATATATATATATATATATATATATATATATATATATATATATGTATGTTACTTTTACGGGGAGAAATCGCCGTCGGCTTTGCCACCCGAACTTTCAACTTTTTGTCGAGAGATTTGATATGTTAATGTGTTTTTTATAGTATGGTGTTGAGAATGCTTTTAGTGACATATGAAATTTAAATTTTGAAAGTTTGCGATTTTAAGCACATTCTTGATTTTAAAAAGTAAATTTTATTCAATGAAATTTTACTGATAAAACCCTTAGCAATATGCAATCCAGTTGAGTATGTTGAAAAAAAATGTCGTTTGATATTTTATGTACTAAAATATATATTTTATTCTCGTTTAATCCTTTGTAAAATCGTGAAATTTTTCTCGCTTAATTTTTGTAAAATATTTAAATATTTTACATTTTATTAAAATTGACATTATGAGATAGTTTTGACTAAAATAATTTAAATGATTTTTTAATATATTATATTTTAGATTATTATTACGATAAGAAAATCTTTAATTATTAATAATTATTAAAATATTGTTTTATTTATGGTAACGTATATATTTATTTAATTATTTATAGTTCAAAATTATATTAAAAAAATATATGTTGAATGGTTAAATATATGAAGGTTAGATTTTGATCTAATGATTCGACTTCACAAAAAAAATAATAATAATAAAATAAAATCTAGATGTATCGTACTATTATTTTATATATAGTAAAATTTTATATTGAAATAAAAATGTTTTAATTTAAGTTTTATAATATTAAAGTTCAATCTAAAATGACATATAAAATATTTTGTATTTATAATATAATACAATTAGAATTTATCGTGACATCAGTTCCATTATTCAAAGGGTCATTTTCTGCACATTTGCACCCCAAGTTTGTCCCCCCTTTTCGACCATTTTTTTTTAAATATATATATACATATATAACGCACACTCTATTCTAGCGCCTTCTATTTAATCGAATTCGTGCGCGAAACATTATATAAATATTTATTCGCGTTTCGAGGCTTCGTAAAATGTGCTCTCTAAACAAAAATAATTATACAACCTTTTCGAACTCGGAGCAAACACTCGGCGAGCGCTTTTCCGATAAATACGAACGCTTGCAAAGTTTTTCCGGACGCTTTTCTCGGCGGGGGGATGTATATATGTGTGTGTGTGTATTTGCGGGGGGAAGTGGGTTGCGATTTATCGAATGCAACGTACGATAGAGAAAAAAAAATGTCGGAAAATTTTTTCGATGAATTATTACAACATATTCGGTGAGCGAATTTTCCGCGTGTTCTAAAAATATCGTATTCTAGAGAAAAATCTGTCGAAATGTATATATATATATATATATATATATATATATATATATATATATATATATATATAAATAAAAAAAATATTCAATTAACACTGAAACCTCACGAGTGAAAGCTTCTCTCGCTCGAAGGATTTTCACTACATTGATAGAATTTTTTTCAGCTGAAAAAAATGGAACAGGTGGTTGAGTAAGTTTGCGTTGGAGTCGTGACCTTTAAACTAAAAATAATTGAAATCTACTATGAGGCTCGTTTCGCTTTTTTTTCCTTTCCATTATAGTACGCACATTTAATAGTATTAAAGTAAAATTAAAACGGAGCCTTGTTTATACTCATAATATTTTGTGTAGAGCACTGATTCTCAAAACATGTCTTGGATTTTCAGATGAAATAATACATTTATTGAGACTGATACATTTTTTTTTAATTTTATATGCATATTTTTTATCGAAAAATTCATATTTTTTTGCATATTTCAATATTTTTAAAATAATTTTTGCTAATGTTGTTTGTTAAACAAATATATAAGATTACATAATTTTAATTATATGTATATATATTGTAATTATATCCACGTTTCTTGGAATCAATTTTTTTTTGAAATTATTAAAAATAAAAATATTTTTTTAAAATTTATTTATATAATTATATACACGTAAAATAAATAATTAAAACCTACTAAAATTATTAAATTGGATAAAAATAATACATTTTAAAAATGTATTATTTTTATCCAATATTATTTTATTTTAAGTTAAAACTACCTGATATTAATATATGTAAAAAAATATTTTAACTTTAAATAAAATAAAAATAATATATTTGATATAAAAGTGATTTAGAAACTTTGATATAAATATGTTTGCATAATATTTATAAAAATTATATATTGTGTAACAGTAATATACGTTGATCACTACGTAAAAGTTCAAAGACCGGCTACGGAAAGCGTATTTTAATTTTGTACTATTTTTTTCCAGTATATAAATATAAGTAATAATGTTTAATACAATTCGATGAAAATAAAGCAAAATCGTGTATTAAATTTTTTTTCTATAATACGAATATATTTGGGAATTTTTCGATATTGTCGTTTCGTTGGGGTGAGTTAATCGAGTGTCTCTTACGAGTGCGGGTGTTTTTCGGTAGGTGAAGTCGGTTGTAAAAAGAACAGACTAAACAACACGAGAAAGATGATGATGAGCTCATGATGAAGGTCCGGGCATCGGATGCATATTTAAGGCGTTCAAAGTGAATGCAAATAACATTCGGAATATTAATTTAAAAATAAATCCGGGCGCGCAGGCTGCCGCGCACGGAGAGGGGCGAGGGTGCGGCGCGCGGCGGGGGACGGGGGGACGCAGGGGCGCGAAACGCGCGGGCCGCGGTCCGGAGGAGGGGCGCTAGTAAAAAATGCGTAGTTTTAGCTAATCTGCATGGGTTTTGCGCAGAATTTGCGCTCTCTCTGCGAAGCGACGGTGTGAGCCCGTTCGGGTGGCGGAGTTCCACGGCGGTGGGATCTTCCCATACCGCTTCTCATATCCGAGGGCGGTTTTTCGAGGGGGTGGCTTTTTTAACGAGGGCGGGATGGATTTAGGATACGTGCGGTGGCCCTCTGGGTGGGCGGCTTTTATGTTTTAAACCTAGTTTTTAGGCGGCGGTATGGGGCGCGAATGAAAGTGGGTACATCCCGGGTGAAAAATTATACGTTGCTTTGTGTGTGGCGAGATGAACGGAATGAGGGAGGGGAGGGGGCGGCGGGGTGGTGTTTTTTGGATGGTGAATTTTTAAGGGGGTGGCTCGGCGCCACCGCTCGGATGAAATATACCCGGCGCATGCCTATGTATTGTCGTACATAATTGTGAACTTTTGTAGATTTTCTCTTTTTGCTTATTATTTCTGTTTGTTGTGTAGCGGCACCGCGAAAACGAGCGCCCAAAGGAGAGCGACCGCTTTGACGACACCCACGTCCATCGCCCGTCACCCCACGTTTCTTAGTCGCTCCACTAAATCGCCACCTAAATATGCGCAAGCACCCCATTCTGGAGAGGGATCAACCTATTTTTATTAATCTCCACACAATACATTCAAGATGAATCGACCGACGTATATTTATTTGTTGCGATGAAAGAAGAAAATCTATGAGAAAAATTGATAAAAGTAGCGCAGAAACTCGCCAGGGATATTACACAATATGCTTTCAGGCATTCAATTAAAAAAGTTAAAAGAAATCCATAAAAATTATCTTACAGTAAAGCATCAATTTAACGATATACTAAATTTATTTATTATGTATTTTTGTATTAATATTTTATGAACACTATTTAACAAAAAAGTTATGTCGTCTATACATACATACGATAATTTAATTTTTGTATAATAATAAACGAAAGATCTTCATATAATTAAATATCACATATTAGACAGCAATAAATTAAACGAGAAAATATATATTTCTAATGAATATCTTGAAATATTTTATCTATTTAATTGATAATAAATGTTTGCGGTGTGTCGATTGAGAGTATCTGCTGTTACGTGTAGTGTTTGGAATAGTTGATGGTTCGTGCGGTAATATTGTTGACGCTCTAATGAATGCTCTATATTTTAATCCTTGAAGGCTCATTTTTCGACGAAATATTATAAATATCGGTATAAAGAACTCTAATAATAATCTAAATCATTAATTAATATAAATATTTATTAAAAATTTAATACTTTTTAATTATTTCTTTCCAATATGATGATATTCATTTGTTTGTAGATTTCTTTTAAATTTTATTAATAATTTTGTCTGTTTATTTTATTTAAATGCAATATAATATATTATATTAAACATAATATTAAGATTTTAAAAATATAACAGATTATATTAAAATCTTAATGTGTTTTCATAACGATATACGATGAATTTTATTTTTCATTTGGAAAAAAAATTTTGGGCAAAAATCCTTAAAAATGACTATAATACAATTTAAATTTATTCGTTATCTATAATCTAAATTTGTTTGTCTTCAAGACATACAATTAAAGTTATGATGGTTTGTTTAACAATAGGCATATTTATGATAGAACTGTGGCGCCATCTTTTAGCGTGTTCACAATCGTACGAGTAATTAATAAAATGCGAATCTATAAATGTAGATCGTTTGATATTTATAAAAATAGCACAATCTTCGAATATTGCGCAATAATTGATTAGTCACTTTTGGGTCATACAGCCAGGGCTTTTTTGCCCCCCCCTGATTTGACGTTTGAAGTCACTTTGCAGAGCGTGAACGAGAACATCACATGGTTGGTTATGGCGACGAGAGTACAATTCGATTAAATTTCGAATTATCCTTCATGCGAAAAAAGGATTTAATTGGAAGACACTTGGGTCCGTATGGCGCGTGCCCCATCTCTACTATTTTCCTGCCCCTCCCCACCGCCTCTTCGCTCGGCCTTTTTCCACTGAATTGATCTCCGGTTTTCCCTTTTTTCCCCTATTTTTTTTAGTATCCTTTTTCCTTTTGCCTTTCACTGCATATACCATTGATAAAATTATAAATACATCAAATGTCAATATTTTTTTTATATAATTAAGATTATTTAAAATCATATCTCAAAATATTAATTTATAATCTTGAACAGTATTTGTAGAAATTTTCCTCGAAATTTTAATTATAAAGTTATTTTGTTCTAACAATTTTGAAGATTCAAAGTTCATAGTGTTCTAAGAATATAAGAAGAGTGCTCATTGGTGATAAGATTTATAAGATAACTTTTAATACGTTGTTTTAAATTTTAATTAACTATTAAATATTAATTCTACAGATAGATATTTTTTATTATCGATGATAATATTTGATAATAAAATGATGTCCTTATAATTGTTTTTCTTGAAATATTGTTTAAAACACGTTATTTAATATTAATTACCAGTTAAATAATTAATATTTTTTTAATAAAAAGAGTATTAATTGTGTTATGTTTATTAATATTTTCAGGAAAAAAAACTAATCAATATTAATTTTAATATTTAGAATGAACTTTTCAAGTATAAAACTCATCTTTTTATATCTTATATATCTAATTTAAAATACTAGAAATTGATAGAATATAAAAAAATATACATATATAGAATTAATTTCTAAAATGTTTATTTTTCATTAGTTAATGTTTTTATTTCATCTGAATTAATTTTATATATTACATAGAATTTATCATTTTTTTCCAACAGATGGCGCAATTTGAACGCTTGCATAAAATGAACTTTTTTGTAAAATCACTCATTGATTCGTAATATGGTAGCTTTTAGTGAAACACTATCAAGTTTAAACTTAACATTTATTTATCTTATAGAATACTATTATTTCAAGTTATTGGAAATTACACAAGAAACAACATAAAACAAATTCAAACCGTTATTTTATGTTATTTACGAACACACATATAAACTATTAATTAATAGTCGTAAATTTTATTCGCATGCGTCGGGAAAAGCGGAAAACTCTCATTGAATATAATTTTCTCGCAGCTGCCGTTGGGTTGATTGTAAGGCTACATACACACACTCGACTCGTACCCCTTCATAACCGCGGCCACCCACACACGTTCCATATCCGCTATGTAATGTTTAATTTACCCTTTTATTTACTTTTTGCCATGTTTTTTGTCATGTACATTCGCCGGGGTCCCTCTCGCGCACGCACTCCCTTCATGCCCCCCCTTTTTTAAAAACCTCCTCCTCTCCCCTCTCCGCTCACTGCCCCCCCCCGCAGCGCCGAACACCACTCATCTACATTTTACCAACACATTTACCTCGTCGAAAACCCGGATCCCATCGGTCCTCGGACCCCCCATGTCGGACCCCTATTTTTACACCCCATACTCGTTCCCCCCCTCGCTCCGCCGCTTCCCTTCACTTCCATCCGACTAATCATATAAACGTACACAAATTTTTCGCACAAATACAAAAGCATTTTTGTGGAGGCAAAAGCCTTCTGGTTGTTACCAGGGTTACTGAATTGGAGTTCAAATCCCAATTCAGGAATTGAAATAATTTGAAGAGTATCCGTTATGACCTTCTACATTTATGTATGTGTGTGTATGTATATATATACGCTTGAAAATATTCAACTTTAAATTACAATAATATTTTTACTTATTTTAAAATATAATATATACATAGTTTTTACCGAAAATTGACTCCTTTTACCGATAAATTTAACTATTATTTTATTTCTAAATAAAATATAAAATTAAACTGTGAAATTGAAGGAAAAAATTAAATTAAAAACATTAAAATAATGGTTTGGACAATATATATTTTTAAAATAAATGTAAAAAAAATTGATGGTCAATTAAATTGCAAATGCAATTAAATGTAATTCAAAAATTTGTACTGCATTATTTTTGTTTTATATTATATTACAATAGGTCTGTCTACTAATAAAATAAGTATTATTATTTTTTAAAAATTTCAAGTATAAATAAAAAGTATAGTTTATTCTTTATTAGTAGGTGATGGAGCAACGGATGAAAATGTGTAACATAAAAAAGATTAAAAATCATTATATGAAGTTTTTTCTTTTTCGTATATTTTTAATTATTTTTTTTTATATTTTATATATGTGAAATTAATCAATTATTCATAGAAAGTAAAGGTTAAATGTAGATATTCAATATTTTAATAATTATACAAGAAAATTTTTCTCGATAAATAGTGAATATTTAATCTATATGTATATATATATATATATATATATATACATACACACACACACACACATACATATATATATATATATATATATATATATATAATTTTAATATTTTAAATCAACAATATATTTATTATTATTTATAGATGTATAGAATATTACATTCGCCTTAAATAAACTCAAACAATCGTTCACAAACACTTCAACAACACAAACGTGAACATTCGAATTTCCCTCAACAATTATCGTTCATTATTCACCTGAAACGGAAAATTGGAGTCGAAATTTTCACTCGTCGACTCCACAGCCCTGATTTAACACACGTACGCTCACACATCACCAGGTGGGCTGACCGCAGCCTCCCTCGGGTCCAAAATGGGATATAAAATTATAACGGCATTCGGATGACGCACATACACTTTTTTATTTCATTATTATTATTATTATTATTATTACTATTATTATTATCATCATCATCGTTATTATTGTTATTACTACTATTTTTTTTCGGAAAACTCATCCCGTGCGCGATTTTTCATTTATTCATGATATTATTAAAACGTCCGCTGCATTGGATGCGAATGAATATTGACGAACTGCGGGAAATGTGTTCTGTGGTGTGTGAAAATTTTTTTTCGATTGTCGAAAAATCTCCATTATTCATATAAAAGTACATCATTAAAAAAATAATTATAAAATGATTAATTTTCATCATATTTTTCATTGAAAACGATCATGTATTAAATAAATATTTAATATTAGAATTGAATTTTTGAAATAGATTATTCGATTATTGCGATCCTTAAAGATGTTCCAAATTGTTATCCAAATAAAACTTTTTATCAAAATATATATTGAAGATAAAAATTAAAATTTTTAAATAAAACTTTATTATCAGTTTTTATTAATTAAAATGTTGATATAATTACATTTATATTTAACTATTTTTAATTTAATCATATTTAAATATTTATAATAGCTAAATTTACGGTGCTTTCATTTAATATTTAAAAGATTACCTATTTTAAATTTAAAATATAGTAAAATAATTTTTCATGTTCGTTAATAAATTAAATGAAACGTAGTTTTTTTAAACTAAATTGTTAGTAAAAAAATGAATGAATATACATATTTTTACTCCAAAATTTACGTATTTTAATATTTTAGTATTCTATTTTTATTTTACTATATTATTAATTACTATATGGTATATTTATAGAAATTATAAAAAATATCGGTATTTTTATTCCCATTTGAATTTATGGAAATTTAACGAGGTAAAACCCTTTCTTTCTATCGTAATATATTTTAATTAAAAAATATTTTGACAAAAATAAAAAAATTTATACATTCATATAATCTTAAATTCGATTTTGATTAATACTGATACAATATATTAAATTAATATTTGATTAAATATTATTTCCATAAAGCTTTCTCTATATCTATCTCATTACTAAGATTTCCTTTTATAATATCATCATTGATTTCAAATGTAATATTCGATATCGTTATGTTTTCTTTTAACTAAATAATCTTATTCATTTGATTAACTTTAATAATATATTTAATCTACGATATGATGTATTGAAAGAAATAGATCATATTTGGAATTTATATAATACAAATTCGTACATATGAAAATATTTTTTTTAAATCTTTGTTATTTTATAAATACATCTAATTTTTTTTTAAATATTTATTTTGAAAATAGATATTTTAATATAATTATTAATAATTAAAATTTAATTCTTTAGCAGAAAAGTTTGAGAATTTTAATTTGATATATGATAATCAATCACAATTCACGATTACCTTAATTTATTTAATTCCAACTGTAATTAGTGAAAAAATATATTTAAATGTTTTTCAAATTGTTATAAAATTTAGATATTATTTTAATATTTTATAGTTTTTAATTTTTCAAGTGACATCTATCGATGACAGTTAAAACTAAGGAAAAGCGTCGTGGAAAATTCATTTTTTTTGTGAAACAATGTGGCGGAAAATTTAGGAAAATCTTATAGATGACTTAATTTCGTAAAAATTTATTAATAATTAATCCATAAATAATATTAAAAAAAATATGTT
Source organism: Leptonema lineaticorne (assembly GCA_024500535.1). Classification (NCBI taxonomy): domain Eukaryota; kingdom Metazoa; phylum Arthropoda; class Insecta; order Trichoptera; family Hydropsychidae; genus Leptonema; species Leptonema lineaticorne. Next base: position 8,637,416 of record JANIJI010000014.1, on the reverse strand, counting down.
TACAAAGTAATTTAGTGATATTGGCAATTGAAATGAAAAATTAATAATTAAATGTTGTTATTGATGTTAAATATATATTTTTATTAATTATTATAATCAATAAATAATGTCATATATAATTATAAAAAAATAAAAAACTAATAAATATCTTAGTGAATTTTCTTTATTTTTTTTATTAGTGAATTTACTTGAATATTTAAATTAAAATATTTACGATTAATAATCGATGAATATATATTTAAAGGCATTAAAAATAATGCAACTTTTATTTTTTTGAATGGCATTTATTTTAAATTGATTTTCAATGAATGTCTCTTACATGATGTAATTTTTCTATACGTGTATGAAATTACACTTACTAAAAGATATAATTGTTCACAAAATATCATTTTTAATAATTCAATATGTATTATTATTATTAAAATTATTATTACATCACTATTTTAACGTTATTTAAATACTTTTTTACACGTAAACGTACACATCAAAAGCTGAAAAGGCAATTATTATATTGACAACTTTCATGTTTCATACACTTTCAATAACATACTTCCCAAGATATATATATATATATATATATATATATATATATATATATATATATATATATATAATATATAAATAAAATCATGCTTTAAATTGCGAAATTATCACTTTATTTCCGTTTAAAGGATGGGTTGACTAATAATTATACATTTTTGCTTACATAACAAATATAATATTTATGTTTTAAACTTTCTCGATTTTATGCACTTTAATAGTATTCTTTGTATACAGGATGATTCAAAAGTATTTTGAAGTTTTATTTTTTTAATTTAAAAATCCAACTAAATATTTAAATACTATTTATTTGTTTTAATTTTTAATTCAGTTTAAAAAAATGAGTAATGAAGACTTTTCCAGAAAAAAAATGCTTGGTTGATTTTTTTGGACCAACTTGTATAATTTTACATATATTTTTTTATTTCAATATTTACATATTATTTATTTCAATTTATATTATTATTGGTGCAATATACGAAAAATATACTGTGATTTACTTAAATATTTGTATTCTACAAAAAACATCCAGCATTGATGTATTGCCCTTAAAATTTAGGTAAAAATAGCAGTTTAAGAAATATATTTAAAATAAAAATATACAATAAATATTATATTTTTATTCAATCTCATCATTAGTTTTTCATTTTATTTATTCATTTTTTTGGACGGGAAGAAATTAGTTTTGTAGGAATAATGTTTTTTTTTCACAAACACGATGAGATTACTTTTTTTACATTCTTTCAGACATAATCGTGAATTAAATTCATCTTCTCAACCGATAACGAGTTTTGTTTATATTATAAATAAACAATAATCATCACAATTTCTCTTTCATTGTTGCGAAAATATATATACATAAAAAATATGTAAAAAAATCGTGCTTTTAATGCGCTAAAATTAAATTATATTTACATAGGAAATTTCGTTGAGCTTTGCAACATCAATAATTATAATAGATATTAAATTTAATGGACTCTGTCATTTGTTTTTTTTGTAACTAATGAATATATTATATAATAATAATAATAATAATAATAGACAATTTTATCATTTATTGTTACTATTTTTCAATACATACATAGCCTTCATGGCACTTTAAGTCTTTATGAACACAAATAGTTCAGTACAATAACCATTATTTTTCACTTTAAAGGAAAATTTACTAAATATAATATTTTTTATTGTTTTTATAGTAAATTTAAACTTAATCGATTTAAAAATTGTAACAATTTAAAATCTTTATTTTTAATTATATGAAAATCATCGTTAAAAACATATTATTCCATAATAAATATTGTGTTATACACCGCAACGGCATCTAGTGTCTATAGTAACAATTATAAAATTTAATAGAAAATTTTATGTAATTAAAAAAATGAAAAAGTCCATTAAATTTAAGATCCAATGCGTCGCAAAACATATTCAAATATATATAAACATTATTGCTTTTCACATATATTGTACAATGTATTTAAAAATAAATCAAGCCACATCCATTTAAAAATTGTCAATACAAGTGTCTAATTATTTATTTTTAATTAAATTGTGATATTTTAAGGGATGATCTTATGTTGTATTTTAGAAGTTTTACAATTATTTTTTTTTAATATTCTACTAATGTATAAAATGAACGATGTTTCAAAATTTAAAAAATTCAGATATGACTCCATCTTTATTACTATGTGTGATATAAAAAATCGAAGGAGAATATCAATGATTTCACTATAACTATAATTAATTACATGTATCAAAATAAGAATTCATATAAAAAATGCGATTACAGGATCCAAATGAGTCGAACAAATATTTACAGGACGAACTTTGAAAAAAAAAGTTTCACATTATTTAAACATGTTTTCATCATTATTTCATCAACAGATACGATTTTTTTTCGAATCGCCCTGTACATACGGATCTAAAAAATAAATTCGACACATTGATTGATTACTATAAATAATTACGATATAATAGTATTTACACATGCTTCTGATATATATATTTTTTTCATTTTTATTCATCTTTGGTAAATTTATTTAACTACTTTTACATTATAAATATGACATAAGAATCTTTAAAATCGTAACAGACTTGCAATTTGTCTCATTGTGCATATCTTGCGTTCAAATTCGTCCGATTTAATTTAAAACCATTTTTATATAATACGTTACATATATATATATATATATATATATATATATATATATATATATATATATATGTGTGTGTGTGTGTGTGTGTGTTTTTTTTTATATACATACTTTTAATACGTTAAAAATCAATCCAAAACTGTTAAAATTTTATACACTATAGTATTATGTGGATCTATTATAGATTCGGATTTTATACGATACTGAGTCATTAGTTCTATATTCAATCTATCGAAAATTAAAAATTTAAATATCACATTGAATAGGATTCGATTTAAGTCTTTCACAAAGTATGCATTTGGGTCCATCATTAAAACTCATACAATATGAATTTCGCGTTTTAAATTCATTCATTTATATTCAAATTAAAATTGTATGCAATTTTTATAATTTTACATACGTAAAATATGTATATATAAATTTAATAAAATATTGAAATTATATAAAATTGAATGATTTCAGTTTCAAAAAGCTTACGTAAATATTATATATATTTATACAAGTTCAATGTACTACACATTTTTAACTATAAAATTATTACCGATAAATTTTGGCTATTGAGATAATGAATTGTGAAAATTCTAGTTTTAAATATCATATTAATTTATAATGCTATGTTATTTTATTTGAATCATTACTATATATATATATGTATGTATCCGTTCAAATTTAATCGTTTTTTGTAGCTAAACATTTTTTTTAGAATGAGCGCAAATATGACGAATTTGTAACGTCAAGATTTTGCAACGTACGAATTAATCATGAAACGTTGGCACAATTTACATTCGGAATGTGTTCAAATGTCCTCAAATTTAACTCGGAACAGTGTCTTCTGGGGAATTCATGGCATTTTCCGTTTCCTCGGTCACAGTAATCAACGGCGGAGGTAAATTCTGATCGCCGCCGTTGTTTTCCATCGGTGAATTTTCATTATTCAGCTTTTCAAACTTGGGTGACAGGTTTGGAAGTATATTTTTCGTTGTCTGCTTCAAAGTCGTGTACAAATCGGGCGTTATAATCGGTAACGATGCTCGTTTACTTTTTAAATTGGATGCTGCAGTTGTGGATCCACCTAAGAGTGGTGATCCAGATGCAATGTCTCCTGGATAGCAATCGAGTGTCGTTTCTTCTTCTATTGTGTCGAAACCTTCGGAGTTGTTTCGAACTTTCTTGTCTATTTCTGCTTCCTCGTCGATTAATCTCGGAGGTAAACTGTCCGCTCTTTGAAAAGTCGATTTGTCGTGATTTATTTCGACAACGGTTTGTTCTTTTCTAACGGTTCCGTTTCCGAGTTGTCTTTGTTGCTCTTGATATCGTTCTTCATCTGTATCAGAAGAATGTACGCTATCGCTATTGGCGATTATTCTCATTTTAGATCCATTCTCAATTTTATCTTGTAATTTATGTAAGCTGGCTTCTCTAGCTTGTATATCCGATAGCAGTGGACCATCGGTTGAACCTTCGATGTTGTATTCTGGTGTTCTTATGATTTCGTCTCCAGCAATGATCGAGTCTTGTTTGAATATTGCAGCCGTTATCACTGGTTTATCTGGATCTGTTGGAGTTTTGCTAACGAGAGGTTCTCTGGAGGTATCTTTAGGAATAAAAGCTTTCGGTGGTAGAACATATCCAGTATATGTAGGATAACCATAGGGACCTTGTTCATAACCGATCTGATTTCCATACGTGTAGCTAGGATTATGGGAACTTGTTGACGATAAGCTTAAATCTGACGTCGAAAGTCCCGTATTGCTGTTTCCTAAAGGCTTTTGTTGTGCTGGTCTCGAACCAGATATTCTTGTGGTATTATCTGCTTCATCGTCTGTATCTACAGAAGTATGACCTTGTAGAGGAGATCGGTGTATTTGAGCTTTTTGCTCTGGCGATCTAGTTCTGTACTGTTCTGCATTGCCTTGTTGAACCTCAACAACAAAAACTCCGTCATTATTGGGGGAATATTTCATTTTAGTCTCTCTAGCACCATGTGCAATATCCTGAAATGAAAAAATAATAATTTACAATATAAAATAGTATATTAAATTCGGTGACATAAAAATTGGAAAATATTAAATTTATTGTTAAACTAGAATGAAATTAAAAAATTGGAAAGCGTTCAATCAAAATAGAGGAAAAACTCTGGCTCGCATTCAACTATAACATAACGTTACGCTTAAAAAGACAAACATATAAACATATACGTGTATCAAACGTCTACTAGAATGAAATTAGATTTCGAAATATATAAATTACATACAAATTAAGCGATAACGAAGGGGAACAAGTGTCTTTTACTAATCGGACAGCTTTCCAATCTAATTCGGTTTTGACAAATTGAACAGTTGACGTAGCAAAATGGGAAACGCCATATTGTGTGTGTATGTATAAATGTGTGTGTGTGTGTGTGTGTGTAAAATAAAATTTTAAATGCGATCGCAGAACGATAAGTTATCACGGCCCATAATGGACGTTAGGGTAAACCCTTCATTGTGAAAATCGTGCCTCAAGGCTCGGTCTAGGGGTTCTAAATTAGTGTACGCGGACGCATTTGATACCATTAGTGTTTGAATAGATCACTGATACGCTTATTGCCACTACAAAACCGAATTCGAGCAATAAAAGGGGTATTGCGACCCACAAATCCCGTATATATTATTCCAGGACGAAATTTGCATGTGTGAGTGGGTTATCAAATATATTTTGTAACATTTGCGAGGCCGAATCGAGTTAAGGTGGAATATTTAAAAACAATATTTTATATTTATAATATATCTAGGGGTCTGATTTCAATTTTCTGCTGTTTATATTATACTATAATCATATATAATAATATATGCTAGTTATATGGTTAAAATTATCTAACTAGATATGAACTAAAACTATCATATATTATTTTAAGTGATATTGCAAATACAATATCAATTAAATAAAATAATTATATACATAATTATGATATCAAAGTTTCAATTAAATTTATATATAATATTTAACATATTTTAGGTGAAATGATTAAAATTTTATTAAATGTGAAAGTATATTTTAGACTATTTATGTATAAAATAGATATTATTTAATATAGGAGTACACAATTTTTGTTTACTATATGTCAATTTCTATAACTTTATTTTTTCATTTAAATTTTTAATTTGGATGGATATTTTGAAGGTCTTCTTAAAAAAAGGATTTTTAGAACATAACACTATTATTTCTATAGTATAATGCGCCATATGTTGGCTATTCTTGATCTAGTAAAAAGTTGTCTAATTTTAAAACGCTTTCACTAATTACTAGTTGATTGTTTGTAAAAATATTCATATAATAGTTAAAAAAAAATATTTTTATTATAATATTTATTCGAATAAAAAATATAATTATTTATTTTATAAAGAAAAGACAAAATTCAATTAATATTTAAAGTAAAAATCAATATTTATAATATTTGTATGACATCAGAATCATTAGATCTATGATTAAATATTAAATTTACTAGCAAGGAAAACTTTTTAATATCCATACAGAATTTAGGTTGAAAAAAAAAAATTGTATAAGGGCGTGCGATCGAACACATCGCACGCCTTTCGTGGCATCCAATCGAATGATGAAGTGCATTTAAGTTCGAATTTCACATTAATCAACTGGGGGATGGTTTCAGCGTACTTTCAGATAAACCGATGCTTTATTCAGACACTATGTAACCGCATCGCCCATAGCGGACACGTCATGTAAATTTAATTATGTTACAAATTCTAACGGCTGTTTAACTTCATAACGAGTTAACTTCGTCCGCTTTATATTTATTAATTTATGTACGAAAGCGAAAATTAGTTTATTTTTGAATATATATATATATATATATATATATATATATATATATATATACATTAAATTGATTTTTAATATATGTTATTAAAGTCAAATATTGCCGATTTAGTTTAGATTAATTGAACAAAACCGTTTTACATATATAATATTAAATTTTGTTGAAAAACATAATATATTACAACAATTAAATAATACCAAACGGAAGCAAAATTTTTCTTATTTCTAATAAAATGAAAACACAGAAAATTTTACATATATTATACTTTAATGTTATAAAAAAATATTAATAAATAAATATTTCTGGAATATTTAATAAAAATATAATATTTATTAAAGACATACTTTAAATATATTGAAAAATGTTTTCACAGATGATTATTACAACTGAAAACACTTTTTATGCTATTAAATAAATTCTTAAAAACTACACTAAACATCAAATTTATAATCCATTTAGCACAAAAACAACGTAATTTTTATAACAATTTAATTAAAAAAAAAACATTTGCACATACACAATATTTCTAAACACCCATTACTTGTCGTAAATAGTAAATATACTTACATTTCTAACTTCAGTTTCCACAATTAGATGATTATTTTTCAATGTCATCGTTATAATAGATCCGTTAGCAGGTGGTGGATGATTTTGCATATCGGTTCCGGTTTCATCTCTATCATTGTTTCCGGAAAATCCCGATTCCGCCGATTTAAGCTGAAATATTTTCAATGTTTCGCATTAAATACAATGGTTCAAAAATGTTGTTGTTTTGTTTTTTTTTTCAATACAGAAAAAAAATATCGTTATATAATAAGAGATACGAAGATAAAAGTAAGAGAACAAGTTGTATCTGGAACGACTTGCAAGTGCTGTTAGTGAGCTTAATGAGTGGTTTTGGTTGAAGGCAGGCATTTTCAATTCATCGTCTGCATTGTTTTTTATTCATATAATAATTATGAATTTTTTTTATTATTTTTACAAAAAATGTTACGTATTTTTAATTTTATATAATATTTCATTCAATCGATATCACTATTTTATTGTTCTATAACATATTCCATATATATTTTCATTCTATATATTGTTTCTCTGATCCTTAGTTCTCACAGTTTTCTGCTTCATCTGTGCCATATTTTGGCATTTGAACCCTTTGAAGTTTAACGTCGAGTGTGACTTCGTATTATTTAAACTTGCCAAGTGGAAAATTCGCATTCACCTCAACAAATTTTGACATTAGTTATATTTACACTTTCATTTCTCTATAGCAAAATTCAAAAAATAATTCATATACTATATAATTATCAATTTTTAATATTTTTTATACATATAATATTAATGTGAAATGATAGCATTGATAACACGACTTGAATAGCCCTGATTTATAAAGAATTCAATACTGCATTCGCAGACGATATGCCGTTATACGAACAAAATCAAAATATGGAATGCACTAGCGATCACAATAAGCTCGAAGCGATTTTGCGGCGATTTATATTTTTGATCGTATTCTATTCCAGATTTTTTCATTTTCATCAAACGGCCATAATCCGACGGTGGCGCCAAATTAACGAGAGCGGATTCGCCCAGCGCGTAATATGCGCGCTTTCAATAGTTTTCAATTTTTTCATTCTATTATCCGAAAAAAAAATGGCGATTACAATATATATAAATATATAAAGCTGTAGTTTCATTATCGAAAAACAATTTATACGGACTATCGACCGACCGCAATACCGTGACTCTTGTACGCGAAACAAATTACGCGATCCGTTCCCGATTATGCGCATACATTATAGGTCATTTAGATATAAAAATATCATATATATATATATATATATATATATATATATATATTTATATATATATATTAAATTTATCAAATATTTAAAACAATATTTTTTTATTAATTTAAATTGTATATTATATCATGACACATTGGTCGTTAAATTTGTTGTTATGACAATTAGACAAACGCCAGTCTATAGGTTATAAGAGGGAGTTACGTCACATTTCCCCGCGCGCTCTTCAATTTGTGATTATATTACTTCTTCTCTATAAAAGATCCTTTTAAGAATTATCAAAATTTTAAGGTATTGTAAAATTGTTTTTGTATTATTAAATGTTTTAAATCAAACGAACATTCGATTTTCTTTTTGCTAAAAATATACTTTTTTTTTAATGAGAAATCATTATTTTTATTCATATATTATACAAGTTCTTTTGAATATATATGTTTTTTAATCATGTAAAAAGAAGATTTGATGTATTATATATATTATATATAAAATGCACGTTCTCACACTGATGTCATGGTATATATAAAATATCACGAACGAATGCTACCTTATTTGTACGATTTAATACTAAATAACCTATACAACTTAAAATATACATCATCGTAATGTCGGCGTTCAGTTTATTATTAAATGTTTTCATGTAAAATATTTCAGCATTTACGATTCATTTTTGCTTGAATTTCCTTCGATTTTGACTGTAAACGATACTGTATTTCGTGATCATAATTTTATACATTTTTTACACGTGATTTTTAATTGTAATATTTTTTTCTATATTCTCATCGCTCAAATTAATTAGGATTTATTATTTTTCATTTGTTTTATTATTAACGTATTTTTTTTTTGTTTTCATATTCATTTCTATAAAATCTAATAAATTTATTTTTATGACATAAATATTAAATTATATTTATTCGTTTATATCTATTTCATATTTAAAAAAAATATTATAATTGTTTTTTTTATTAAATTTATTATTTATTTATTTATTTACTATTTCTGTTATATGAATATTATTCATATAACTGAAATTATTCTGACACTTTTATAAAAATTATAATTTAATTTTAATAAACTGATTATATATAAGAAAAAAGTGTGCCTTCTAATGAATTAACACACATGGTGGTCCACTTGTATATATATATATATATATATATATATATATATATATATATATATATATATATATATATATATATATATATATATATATATATATATAATATGCGTATACTCTTTTATGATTAAAGTTTATTCTATTTTATTTTATTGGAAATATATATATATATATTTTTATCAATGAGTAAAATCTTGTACTGAAATTCGTTCTACGTTTCAACTGACCATGACGATGTGGTTGAATCGACGACGTCGAAAAATTTTATTTTATTTTATTTTTTGGGGACCATTTTCAACAGACAATGCCGGATATGTCAATTATATTTTTTCCATATTAAATAATTATTTATCTCTTAATTAACGAACTGTATTTTTATCGTAATTATATTTTAATAGTAATTAATTTAAAGTTTACAAGTTTATTTTCTATTATATATTTACAGTTATCATTATAAATAATGCAATATTTTAACTTTTTTTATTGTATATTTTATTGGAATATTTGTATAAATTAATGATCTAGTAAGATCATTAAAATAGGTTGTAAAAATTCGAATTCAGATATTGTTAAATATTTAATATTAATTATATAAAATGATTAATTCAATGTGTATAGTTATATTTCTATCTCGAATATATGTAAATGAAACAATATATTATATAAAATAAAGTAACATTTAAATATAGAATCGCTAAAAGACAAGCAATAGATTATTGGAAGTAAAACTTTCTTACGACAAAAAACAGAATAAAAATACGTTTTCTAAGGGTTTTGATCAATTTATTTTATTAATTTTACAATATTTCTGTCATTTAGATTATTATAAAATCTGTCACGTCTATTTCTAAAAAATCAAAAGAAAAGTGTTGATTCTAAGTGAATAGGATTTATTGTAATTATTTTGACATTAGGAATTATTATTTTGAATAGGAATTATTCTAATTATGACACGATATATCGATCATATAATATGAATATAATCGTCGATTTTGACATGCATTTTGATATTGATAGCGGTGCACAGTTTGAGAAGCTTCATCGCGATCGTCTTTCGAATACCAGTTGGTGTACTTTTTGGAAAGGAGCCTAAGCCAACTAGCCGAAGAATTCGTTCCTCCTACGAGGTCCAAGAGGACAATAACCCTAACCGTGGGCCCTTCCCTTTTCGCAATGTGCTGCTTTTATTGCCGTATGTTAAAAACGTCCGTCGGTTTCGACGTCGTGAAAAATTCATTTCGAGTTTTTGAACGACACCTGACATGTAACAATATATCTATACATGTATATACAATATGTATATATATTAAGAAAATGACGTAAAACATTGGTCAGAGGCCAAAGGGTGCATGTGAAAAATTTAAACGCATCCGTCAAAACGCAAGCGGCATATTTATTTACTTCGGACACGATGAAAATGATCAAATAATATTAAACAATAAATAAAAATAAAGAAATTTTAGGTTATCGTTGAAAATCAACTATTTTTGTTCAACTAATTTGAGCACTTTGCATGGATATATATCTAGATATTACGAAGTACATACACACACTTAATGGATTTCAATCAAATTATACGCGTACCTATATAATTAAATTGAAATCCATTTCTCTTCCCAATCGTTTGCACCCGCAATTGGGGTTGGTATCCGTTTTAGAAAGGCAGCTTTCTCTCCTTCTTTTCCTTTCTCCCTCTCTCTCTCTCTCTCTCTCTCTCTCTTTCTCTATTTTCGCATCCATTTTTCCTTTTCTCGTAGTAATGAAAATATAATTTGAGAGCAAAAACTGTTTTTATATTACATTTCCATACACACACACACACACACACACACACACACACACACACACACACACACACACACACACACACACACACACATATATATATATATATATATATATATATATATAAATATATAAGTTCATTTTCGATTTAAAACGTAATTAATTAACGTTTTTTGCTTTGATATTCAAATTCAAAATTTGCATATAGTTATAGATAATTCCATATCTAATTTTTAATATTTATTTATTTATTTGAATTTATTGCATTATTATCATGATTAGTATATATATGCGAGTTTCGTGTTCATCCAGGGAGTCGTCGTTCATTTTTCTTTCTTTTTAGCCTTTGTACTCCATTATATTTCTTTGTGAATGCACTCGGCTGCAACCGACTGCAAATTAGAGTGCATTTTCGGCAACCGGACCTCGACGTTGCTAGCCAAAATGGGGTCAACGAACCCGACTAACAACCACCGCACAACAACAACAAACAACAAATAACAACGCCGCAAATCAATTCACTTAACCGTCTGTAAAACGGCCATCTTTGTTCATGAGGTATTATCAAATGCAACCGACTCAAAGACGACGAAAAATTACTTAAGAAACTCAAAAAAATCTAAAATTTTAAAAGTCAAATTACCTCACTTTGATTCATGTTAGATTTTATATAAATTTTGAAGCTCAGAACTAACAAAATTTAAATTTTTGTAGTATATAGTTTTATTTGGGTTATATATGTTTTAGATCGGGTTTACTTTATATAATTATATATATATATATATATATATATATATATATATATATATATATTAAAAATATATAAATAAAAAAAAAGATAAAACGTCAATCAAAAGTTAAAACGTCAAATTTCAAAACATCAGTAGTTCTAAAATATATTTTTTTCTAATAGAAATCGATAATTTTAGTCTAAACGAATCTAAATATTGATTTTAATATTTGAAAATGATGATGAATGATTACATTCTTCAAATTGTGGTTTATATTTTATAAATGAAATTAACGATCTGATATATTTGATATGAAAGATTGAAAATCTTTAATTTACAAAGATAATAAAATGAAAAATTTTTAATATTAGTATTTTAGCAATAATTTTTTCTCATTAAAATGTTAAATTATTTTTTTAATAATGAATAAATATAAATAATTTTAAAATTTGCATTAGAGAATGTTTATTAGAAATAAATACTGAAAAAAAATTTTAAGAAACACTTTTATGTTATGTGTCACAGTTTACTTCAAAAGCTCAATTATTCAACGTAATAAATTTAAATCTATATAAAATATCAAAATATTTATAATGCAGGTATTTTTTACGATCCCATGGGAAACAACCAATTGCTTGTGTAAATTTTAAAAAAGCATACGTTTTAGTGCTCCGTAATGAACCTTTGTTTATTTATTTATTTATTTTTAACAAGGTGGTCTCGAACAGTAAATAAAACGACTTCCTTTGTTTTTCAAAGGATCCTCGGTGCACCTTGCATTTATTAGGGGTCCCTTTTAAAAAATTATCATTTCGCTTTTATCGGTTTATTATTTATATATAATCACATTAATCTCGATGATCACATGAAAATAAAAAAATAATAAACGCAATTTCATATTAAAATTATAATATAATATATACGTTCTGTTTGTATGATGTATTAATGATGAAATATTTTTAGACAGCTTTAATTGAGCTTTCTCCCTTTGCTACAAAGAAAAAAAGTATTTTTTTCTTTGCCATATTTAAAAAAAAATACAGAAAAAAGGAAAACTCGAACTTTGTTTAGCTTCGTCACCTTATTAAGGTCGCGTAAGACAAAAAAAAAGAAACCGAATAATTGACGGTGTAATTTTTTTCCTCTTCCATTTTTTTGCGCAGGCGAATTTTCCGAGTTCGCGGTTCGGTTTTTCCTTTCCTTATATATTTTTTTTTCGCCTCGTCAACGAAGTTTCGACTTCGCGGAAAGTTTGCTATAATTTTTCCCCGGTTTTTCATTTATATTTTGCGAAAGTTCGCGTGGGTGTTTACGCACTTTGTGAAGGCGAAAGATCCTTGAGGCGGTTCAGCAGGTCGAATATATAAAGATGGCAGGTCAAAGGAGGACCTTCAACTCTAAAAATTCCTCAATAGTATTTTTCGGATATTATGCTTAGAAATTATATTATTAATATATATATATATATATATATATATATATATATATATATATATATATATATATTATTTTTACGTCAAAATATAAAGTCGAAAACAATTTTATTACTATGTGATATTATTAAATAATATAATATTCCATTATATATATATATTTATTATTGAGAAATATTTTTTATATATAAGCATAGAGATTCGCTTATTATTTATATTGACTTTACACGAAATTTTGGAAGTTGAATGAAGATTGAAAGATTCGATTATATAAATTATGTTAATATTTGAGGTATGATTCTAAAAATGCCTTCAGTTTTTCTTTATTATGTTAACTTTTTTATACATAGGATATCTTTATTTTATAATGAAAACTATATAAAACATAAATACAAGGAAAATGTTTGAAGAAATATTGATATAAATTGAAGGATATACGTCTTCACATTCATTATTTCTATGTAAAATTGTTTAAATACGTTTTATTATTATTCAATTTCTAATAAAAAGAAGGATCAGTAGACGTTTTCCATTTTCATAATCAAGCGTAAAATGAGTGCAAAGATCGGAATTGAGTGCAATGTACATAATGTTGGTTGCCAAGAGAGCATAGACGATTTTTCAAGTAGTTTCATATCAAAGGTGACTCTTATCTGAACCCGAACAACCTTCTAAATGGCATAAAATGCAAAAAAAAAATATATAAGAACCAAATTTCTTTATAACCATATTCAATATTTTGTATTTTTTTTAACTAATAATATTTTAATATAAACTTAATTTTGTAAATTTATTTTTTTAGTAGATTAATATAATATTTATTAATATTAATATTCTAAAATTATATATGGAAGATTATATTAAGAATTTTGAATTAATAAGTTTACACATATAACCGAAAAATTACTAAGCCTTTTTTAACTTTATTAAATTTACATGAAACTAATTTATTTTTCGGCAATGAAAATATTTATTGAAAAATACGGCAAGCAACAAAAAAAAGTAATTAAAGTCGCATATTGGCATCGTTTTTAATTTATTTGTGTCATTTTCTCGAAATATTGTATATAAAGTTTTTGAACCCTTTGATCTCGTATTTGATTGGAGTGATTCGAATTCGCAGTATCCGAGATATTTTTAGTATCACGGTTACGGCGAATTTCGAATTTTCAACGATTTTATATAATCCGTTTGAGCTGTATTTATTCCCTTTGTGCTTTTGCGATTTTCGAGAACTTTGCTCTAGATTTTAATATTTTCTATGAATATTGTGTTCTGTTTTCATTAATAACGATGAAACTGTCGCCGACTATGTCAACTGAAGATTTGCCATTGATATTAAAATTTATTGTTTTTTTATCCAATATTTATTACTCTATATTTACTACTTCTATATATTTTTTTCCCAATCAATATTAATTTTATATTCTCATTTCAATAAAGATGATTTTATATATATAAATAAAAAATAATGAAATATTTTATATTATAAAATATCCGAAACAAATATATTAAAATTTTAATATTTTTAAGTTAATTTTCAATATGAAAAATATGATTACCATATATTGATAAAATTTATTCTTTTATTATTCATTTTTGTCTTCGTTTTTATCAATATTAGTTTTTCATATATATATTTAAAATTACTCTTTTATATAATATTTCAAAAGCGATAGTATAAATATTTAAAAAGGTGAAATTGATAGACAAAACGATGAATTTGGATGATTTTTTTTTCAATTATGTTCATAACTAAGACATTTGATTTTAATAGGGTTGACATATTGATAATTTAAAATAAAATTATAATTATACTGATGAATATATAAATATTACGAATAACACAACATTTCCATTCGTTTTCATAATGTGAAACATTGAAAACGCGCTAAACGAGGCTTTCGCTTGGCGTTCGGATTTTTGAACGCATTTTTACTGTGACCCTGGCCTAAGACGTCGCTTATTTTTTCCTGTGAGATTTTTAGGCTTGTAATTTTCGAGTTCGTCGACCGGTCACCGACCGAAAGTGCATGCAGCATCCTGGCTCCAGGACCAGCTCTAGGGCCACGTAGACTAAAAGTGCACAACGTCGAAAAGAGTGAAAGAAAAGAAAAAGAAACCGCTTCAATAATTGCATTCGAGAAAAATGCGCACGCACTCGCTTATTTCTCGAATGCTCCCGGTTTTTTCTTTTTATCTTATCTTCTTTTCTCGTTTTTTTTATTTTAAGACCATTTTTTGACGAATGCGACCGCAAAACCGAAAGACACGAAATGTATATTCTGTGAAACGTTTTATTTTTTTGTTACATTATTATTATTGTTGAACGTTTCGTTTCGTGTCTTTGAAACCGCGCTCTCGTATTATTTTGTTACGCATCGACGATCGTTCGCCATTTTTTTTTTGCCTAAAGGGTTTCGCAGTTGTACATCCTAAATTTGACATCTTGTCAAAGTATATAAAAAATTGATTTTGATAAAATAAAGTTGTTTATGTTTTTATTGCTATTTTTATATTAACGATACATATTCTATTAACGAATTAGAAAATCAAAAAAATCCTATTCGTTATATATTAAAATACAATATTTATATTAAGAATTTTGTTCGATTTTACAATATATAATTGTAAAAAACAACACGATTTTGAATTAATTTAATCAATATTATTATTTTTTGAAATTGCTCTATTAAAATATAAATATTAATGGATTATAGATTTACAATTTCTCATTGCTAACCTTCATAAAATATTAACAATATATTTCATATATTGTTAAAATTGATTATATTATGAATTATTTAATAAGAGCTTAAAAGAATTGTCTAAATTAAAACAAAATATATTTACAATCATATTTAACACTTTAAATCAATGTTATATATTAAATATAATAGATCGTCAATATGTTTTATAAAAATTACTTTCAGTATCCAGAAAATATTTTTATTGTGACGAATCAACAATTCTATACTAAATTTTATATATAATATTAATTCTCATTCAAAAATTTGAATCATAAAATTTAATATATTTCAAGACATAAAAAATGAATATATATATTGAAATAAATACGATACTAAAAAAATGTAATAAATTATATCCTTCAGTAAAATCGGTTGTCAAAGTATGAGAGTTAACACATTGCGGTCCGTCATCTTGTTTCTTTATTTTATTTTATTTTTTTCATTTTCTTCATATATTTAGCTGATCGATGACTGCTGACGATGACTGATGATCGCCCATCTCATTTTCCGGATGAACACCGGCCCCTCATATTTTACGCGATTTGTTTATTTATTTATTTTATACGCGTTCGACCTCTTTTTATTTCGTTTCTGGTTCGTGTTTTTTTATTATTATTATTTTTGCTTCATATCGAAACGGTGCGAAACATCATTTTTTACGAGCACTTTTCGCACCCCCCCTTTCCTACTTCCGGTTTTTCCTCTCTTTGCCCCCCCCCTCTTCCTCCTTTATTTTATTCGCCCGTTTGCTGATTGATTATTTTTTGCGTGATTAATTATCGTCGTATCGTTTCGAAAGCGTTTTGTTTTTAATATTTATTTTTATTTCGCCTTTTGACCGTCGAATTTTTTTCCACTGTCATCCGTTAATTGATGAGACGAATCCGAGCGTGAACAATTTTAACGATTTCGGTGAAAAAAAAAACAGATCACGCTTTATATAATATTATAATTATGTTCCAAATCATAATAAATATATAATAGTTTTAATAATTTTCCTTACATAAAAAAAATTCCGAATGTAAATGATGTTTTAAAATTTAAATAATGATAATTATTTTTTATAATATCTCATTGCTGTTTCTTTTATTTTTCAGTTTGTAATTGTCTTGTTTAAAATTACAAGACAGCGAAATATCATATATAATATATCTATAATAACTTTTGTATAAATTAAGCAACATATACAAAGATAATAAAAATTGAAATGATGTAAGTGATGATGCTTTATGTATAAAATTGCAATTAAAAATGTTTATGTCATATAATATAAATTTAACGAATTTAAATTGAAATTATTAAAATATGCGATGGTATCTTAATTATTTACGAAATTAAAAAAAGCATTAAAATTTTTGATTTTTATACAGCTTTCATTGTTGTTATTTTTATTTATATATAATTTCCAAATATATAGAATGTAATAAAATATGTTAATTTAATATTATATAAATGAATAATTTTAGGTCGATTTTCACATTTATGAGCTCTAGTATCGTATATAATTATAGTTTAATTGAATAATTTATAATATTAATTAGTTAAGAATATTCATTTTTCAACTTAAAATATGTTAAATAGTGATTTATATTATAAAAATTTTAATAAAAAAAAACAATATTTGAAAGTTGAACCCATATTTAACAGTTCTAAAATAAAAAAATATTAATAATAATATATCTTATTCACGAGAGAAATAGCAAATTTATGTGATATCGCGATATATCTATAATTTAAGTAATATCGTCCCGCAGAATATGTGTTAATTATTGAAATGATTTACTATTATCAGATATGCAATAGATTATTGTTTAGAATGTTCGAGTCGGCAGCTCTAAGTAGAAATTCAAACGACTCGTATTGCGCACTTATATCGTGCGAATTTTACTCTCGTTCTTGTGCAATTTAGTTAGAAATGCAATGGCATCGTTGTGTGCGGGCAGGTGAGACGATTCGGTTTTTCGGCCGAGGGCAATGCACTGTTAATGCACTTTTGCAGCCATTATTATTTGCTCAAATACCGGACCGGCAGCTTTTTTTGTGTTTGAAGAAATTCAAAAGACTTATATTCGGTACTGTAGGGTATGTAGGATGAAATTAAGTACCGTTCATCTCTCTCTCTTCGAAATTCGTGATTTATAAATTTCGCCGGCGTATCCTTATGATGAAAACGGCGAGAAAGATAAAATTGTGTTTGTGTGTGTGTGGAGGAAATTTATCGAAAGATGCGTCGAAGAATGTGCAAAGTTAGCCGCGATTTCGCACTTTAACTGATACCCTGCCCCGCGGTTAAAAATTACCGAAGACGTTTAGACGGTACAATCGGCGATAATTGAAATGCTCAAAATCTGAATGGTGTATTTGGGTATATTTAGTGTAATATGTTAAAGATTTAATAATATTATTATAAATATAAATTTAAGGATATAGAAATGATATGACGGATTTAAATAATCGCTGCCTGTTCGCCTTTCATTTGGAAAAATGATATAGATAATATAAATATTTTATTAAAATATATAATGAATACATTAGAATAAATCTTAGAAATATTATATATAGAATATCAAAATATAAATTCCATTCGTAGAACAGATGAGTATTGTAAAGAAAAAATAATCATAAAATAAACCTTATAAAAAAAATCATAAAATGATATTACGAAATCTCATATTGCAGAACACGAATATTCATATTGTGGTAAATTTATTTCGCTTTCACTCCAATTTATAAGCCTTTGCATCCACATTCGCGAACATGTTTCAACGTAAGGATAATTTGTAAAAAAATCCTCGTAGTACAGTAGAGTCAAACATTTGCATAAAGAAAAAAGTCGAAATTTGAGTGCAAAATTTAGCGGCCATGAATCAAATAAAATATAGAATATTTTTCATTTATATTATCATATATATTTTTATATATATTAATATAGAAAATCGACGAAAAATTAGAAGGTAATATTACAAGGTAAAAAAGACGTTTTTTCCTCCTTTCTTCAAATCATTGATGGGAAAGTTGGTATTTTGGAGGATCTTATTTTTTTATATATAAATATGTATATACATTATATTTATTATTGTGGTTGTTCGTTCGAGTTCGAGTTTGTTCTCTCAGGACAAATGGCGATGTTTCGGGAAGGTCCGTTGTTCGACCTCATTCGAACAAAGAGGTCTTCTCCGCTTTTTAACTATATACAATATATTAATATGTACGCTGAAAAATGTTACAATGCTGGTTCTGACACCGTTCTTTCGCATAATCGACCGAACTTATTTGATTTTTATCTTTTTTCTTTTTTTTTTAGTTTGGATATTAAGAAACGATTCGAGAATATTACGTATGTAATACATGAAGGTTTTTTTTCACCTTCAAATTCAAGCTTTTATCTATCAATTTCATCTTTTTGCGTATATAAAATTAAGGCAGTTCATGTTTATTAATACAAAAAGCGATAATATTCATGAGAAAAAACGATGTAAATTAAGTTTTAAATATATATTCACACACAAACACATCATTATAAACACTGAAAATATATAAAATCAATATTTTTTTTATTTTCTATTAAAAATATTTTTATTAAGAATCAATTTTGTTATATTTAAAAAATTTTCTATTAAAAATACATATAAAAGATCGTAAAAAAAATACAAACCGAAAAAATTTGACGAGTTATAATTTGTTTTTATTATGTAAAACTGGATGCGTATAAAGGTGTATTTGAAGGAAAATTTGTATATAATATAATAGAACGAATGCGGCGCGATTCTCTTCACGTTCGTTCGATTCGACTTTCATAGTAAAACTGGTTGAATTTCCTATTTTAAAATTCGAATATGTTGTCTATTGTTGTTACAGAAGTTGTTTGCCCATTCGGACGAATTTGAACGCAAATCGAACGAAATTCTATACAAAAATTCGCAATTTTTATTTCTATATATTATATAATATAACTACATTTTCTTGAAAATCGTTTTTGTTGTCGTTGTTATTTTGTAGCGAATCGTTTATTTTATTTTTTCCATTGTTGTTTTCAGGTTTCTATTTTTTTCTGAATTTGGTTGTTTATCTCAATTTTATATTGAAATTTTTTTCAGTAATATATATATATATATATATATATATATATATATATATATATATATATATGTATATATATATAACAATGATAATGTATTTTTTACAATTTCTTCATTTTTAACAATTTACCGAATATAAATTCTATTTTTATTAAAAAATAATACGACTATTATGAAATATATATATATATATATATATATATATATATATATATATATATATATATATATATATATATATATATATATATATATATTAGAAAGATTGTATTGATTCTTTTACTTGAAAATAACATAATTCAAAATTGGCAAATGTTCAGGATATAAATTTGAAAGTTTCGAATAGTATTCATTTTATAGCGAAATAATATAAAAATAACGCATAAAAATAAACTTTAACAATTTAATTATAATAATTATTCATGAACACGAATAAAATTAAATGCATAAATTTCGAATGACAAAAATAATTTTCAACAATGAATTAAAATATATAAAGCTAGTGTTTTTTTAACGTACATTTCATATTTATATTATGATTAATTAAATATTTTTGTAATAAAAATTTGTATGCATTTTTTCAATTATAAATAAATTCAATATACCGTCAAAAATATAAAAATAAATAGAAATTACACGGAAAAATAAATAATAATATAGCGATTTATATATTATATAAATATAAAAAAAAAATAAGTATTCACATTTATATGTTCGACAACATTAAATCGATTTTATCAATCCACCGCCTTGCGACACTATTATTATAGTATTTACGGAGAAAGTGTAGATTTTTCCCAATATTTATTCGTCGCTCTTCTTTTCAACGTACTTTTTTTTTCTTTTTCATCTTCTTCATTCTCGTCTTGCTGCGAGTTCATTCGAATAGAAAGAGAAAGATAAAAAAGAGAGAATTTTATTCTCGCAAACGCGTTTCACAAGTGAGAAAAGGCATCGTGATATTTGATCGAAGATACATTTTATATGGATACGAGAAGAGGGCACCGAAAACATCGACGAGTGGCTTTCTCTCGTTAAACGCGTGGGACAAGTTCATACAAGAAAAAAAAAGGAATAAAAAGGAATCAAATAAATATCGCCGGAGACCCGTGAATTTATCCGGGATAAGATTTTTTAAATAATCCTTACGACGATTTGTTACCCCTGCATCGATCGGGATGCAGCCGTATTTTCAGCTATTGGGATGAAAAATCTTTGAATCGTGCGATTTTAAGCCGGGTTTTCGGTTGACGATTTTTTTGTCGTATTTTTCTAAGACCTTTCGAATGTTTAGACTTAGGTTTTGGTTGTAAGGTACAAAAAAAATCTATTTATATATGATCAAAATATTTCTTTATCGTTCATGTCAACGAATTTTATTTTTTATAAATATTATCGATATTGTTTAACTAAAATTTTTCTATAGCAAATTTTGATTGATTAATTTATAATAAATATAAATGTTTATCAAAAGAAGTTTAAGTAAATCAAAAATCAATTTAATAATTTGTCTGACAAAAAGTTTTGACAATTTTATATTAGATTAAAACTTACTAATTTACAAACAATTAGAAGGCATATTTATATAGCAGGCATATCAAACACTAGGCCCAAAAATTGTAACCCACCGAAATGTGCTGTATAAATAATATATAAAATTAATATTTTAAAGTAAATTTTATTTTTTATTTGTATATATTTTCGTTTAATAAAGTTGTAGTGTGCAGTTTAAACTAATTATAAGTGATTTTTTGATAATCAAGCTTGTAACGATTGTAGTTGGAAAGTTTGAAATTTCTGTTGACACTAGCTACTATGTTAATATGTATGGAATATTTATATTTTCCATACTAAAAAATCTAATTAATACAATATAATTATTCTGATAATCGTTTTTTTTTAATAGTGTGGTCAACAAATTAGTATACAAAAGTTTATGTGGCCTGCAATATGATACGAGTTTCACATGATTGTTGTATATATAGTGAACATTAAATATATAAAAAATATAGCTTTTTACTCTAAAGATTGAAATCAAAAATTTCTTTTTAGATAGTGTAAATTAAAATATGATATTTATATTTTTATTTTAATATATATATTAAGTGTAACGTAACTGAAAATAATATTAGAAAATTCAATATTGATTTGACCATTCTATTCTAAAGAAAGCATTTGCAATACTATTAGATATATATGGTAAGAGCTAGGTATTCAATTTATTTTCATATAACCATTATAATATGCATACGGTGGATGAATCTAATAGCGCTGCCCCGTTGTATGTTCGTTCAAAGGATTCCATAAGGGCGATATTGTTATGACGCAAGTGAACGTTCATTAATCACGATGGAATGTAAACGAATTCGGCATTCTCGAGTATAATTTAATGAAACATTTTAATTCGAGAGCAAACAATGAGCTAACAGCCAGTCAACGAGGGCGGCAAGGGCGGCACGGGCGGTTTTAAAGGATGAAAGGACGAAATCGATGAAATTTTCCTGTTTATTCTTCGATCGCCTCTCCGTCTTCATTTTAAGTGCGTTTTCTTCGTTGATTAATCGCAAAGACGATTTAACGAATGGAAATAACGCGATTAAAAATAATTCGATTTCACGTTCTAGAAATCGAATAATTAAAAAGTACCGCATTCAAATTTTACTCGTAGAATAAAATAAATAGATTGGCGATTTTGGGGTCTTAACTAATTTATAGATATATCTTTTTCAATATTAAAATGAAATTATTTTGATTCAATTACATTTTAAATATATATAATATTTGATGTATAGATATTATTTATACTGTAAATATATGCCGAGTAAAGGTTTTCTTCTTTACTCTCTTTTTTTTCTTCATAATGCGATGTAAATTTTTCTATGTAAATCAGCACTCAACCGGTTATTTTACATAAAAAATTCGTATTTTAGAGTAAGATTAAAGCACTAAGATATTTTATACACAGTTTTCTATACCAAGACTTTAATTTACATATAGATTTTTTGGCAATTCTGAGAACTGAAGAATTAAATATAATGTATTAATTATTTATCAAAATTATAAAATATTTAGGCGTTGAAAAAAAATCAAATATACGTATATATTAAAAAAATCTGATATATTATTATATATCGCGAGTTCATCGTTTTAAACGACTTTAAAAAATACTCCTTTTTTATAGTGCTTTTTTTCGTTTTTTGAACATGTATGAGGTTAGTTTAGGCGGTTCAACAACCTCACACATGCGAATATAAATCTAAAGAGCTTTACCTTTCCCTTCGCATAAACAACCAACAAATCCCAAAAGGGACTTTGGAGATAGCTACCACTTAAAAAAACATGGTCGCCGTAATCTTTGCTGAAATTACACGCCGAGATCTGAATACGCCAAAATAAAACATTTTACGTGTATTAAATGCGAAAGAAAAAAAGAAAGATAGAAAAAAAGAAGAATCGGCTGCTGGGTATAAAAGAAAAGGCGTCTTAAGCTCCGACATTTATTACTCTGTATTAAATACCAACGTATAGATTTGTCTTCTTAAAGAAAAGTACGTGTAAATCTGAAGAATTCCAAATATTTTACTTCTTTAATATATAAAAAAATGTTACGTAAAAATTCGGATGATATTATGCGAACTTTTTTTATTATGAATCAGCTATAACCAACAATTTTTTAGCATTGTTTTCTTTAAAACTTTCAATAGAATATTCACTTTAAATAGAAAGAAAATATTTAACGTCAGATATAGCTCTTTTCGATTTATAAGGACATTAAAAATAATATTTTAAAAATATTTTACGATCTCAAATTATTATCTAGTATAAAATTAGTTATATAAAATAGTAATCGTTATATAATTAATGCTTTAACGTTACATATAAAATATAATTGAGAGATAATTGCATAAAAATCGTTACACATCAATAGATAGAAAACAAACCATCATAAATATTATATATACTTACATACACACATATATAGATATAAGAGTCACACGACCGAATTTAATGAAGTATATTAAAGCTTGTGCAATTTAATTCGTTGGCACTTGAGCACAGTTCGAAAGTGCTCTTAATTTTCCACCTCATCCCTCATCCCTCCGCAACCCCCCATTTAGATGGCGATATCAAAAGGAAAATCGAGATATTTTGAGGATAATTTTGGCGTAGTTTAAATTACTGGTAACGAGACAGCGATAGCACGATGGGAACATTTAGCCGAAGATAAGCTTCAAATTACTGCAAAATTTTCTCGAGTCGATAAATCTGCAACGGACCATTACATATTTTTACGACGGAAATTTTTTTTTTTAGCACTAAAAATAAGTCTTTTTTACGCTCGTTTACCCCCTTCTGTGTAATATATTTTTAATACGCAAATATATATATTTTGGTGTGGGTGTGTGTGTGAAAGATAAATTTTATATCGTGTGAAAATGTGATAGTGTTCTCAGAAAATTACGCTTTATTTTATAATAAGTTGTTGTTAACGTTTTCGACGCCACGCGATCTTTTTAATTATGAAATAAAATTATGTAATGATATTAAAGTTGTAGTGAAACATGCGAATACATACTTTCACTTAATTATATTAATTATAATTTATAACAATATTTATTTATAAGAATTTAAAACAAGACAGTAATAAAAAAAAATGTTACAGTTATTTATTTTTCTGGTATATTATTATATTCTAGTTTATTTCCCGTGTTAAAAATTTGACTCAGCAATATTATTTGCAGTATTTTTTTACACGATCATAATCATAAATATTTTTATGATTATTACGAACAAAGAACTTTTATAATTTGCGCGTCTTTTTTGAACGAAATAAAAAAACATCTTCGATATTCTCATTATTTTTAATAATGACGATATTTAAATAATGCTTAATTAAAAAATAATAATGTATATTTCACAATTTTTTTATCAGAAATATATTTTACTTACTATCGGCATCTTACTTTTTTAATGAAAATTTTTGCATTACAGATGTCACTTTATATTTATAATGAAATTCTACGAAAATATTATTATTTCATATTTTAATATTATATATATATATATATATATATATATATATATATATATATATAATTATAAACGGAATATATTGTCTATGACTGTGATTTATAATTAATTCAATTTGAATAATATTGAATAAAGTGTCAATGGGATAAGAATCACGTTTTTTGAGTAATGGGGCGCAAAATTGCCCTTATTAAAAAACGGATCTGAATCATCGCACCCTCCCTTAATTTATAAAATGATTCAGAGCGACAGAATTCGATCCGGAAAAATTGTGACGTTCGCGTAATCTAAGTCGTCGCGGAAAATCCGATTTTCATCGGTCGGATTTTTCCTACAAAATGAAACAAAAAGGATTCGAGGATGCGGGGGCCGGGGGGGGCTTCAAAAAAAAAAGACGTTCGCCTAGTCGTCCATTTGAATTTCAAATGGCGAATGTCATCTGTGAAAAGTCGAAAGGGAACATCTCAATCGGATAAATATTGTCATTCAAATGAAAGCGAACCCCCCACCCTTTGACCTTTCACTCGATTTTTCCCGGTGAAAAGGAAAAATCGAGTTTTATATATATATATATATATATATATATATATATATATATATATATATATATATTTTCATTTGCCCCGGAGCGATAGTGAAGATATTTTCTATGGATGGTCTTGAAAGAGTCGCATACCTGCGATGTTTCTTAATCGAATATATACTATCATATATGTGATTTTTTTTCAACACTTCTCAAACTTCATTTCGATATCAAATATAATAGAACAATACAATCAATTAATATCATGTAAAAAATATTTATTATATGATCCAATTGAAAAGAATCATGTTTCAAATATTATAATTTAATTTATTATATTATATATTTTTTTTTTCATGTCAGTTTTTGGTATACGAAATGTTTATCGTAAAACGGTTTATAATCACTGTACGTAATTTCCGTTTTATCTTTTTGAAACGTCGACAAATCAATCTGTTCAATTAAATGAGACTTTTCGCTCAAATTGCTATGTCAACATCAGCATTACGTTACGCGAATCAATTTGTAATCGAACTTTCAAAGTTAAGCAACGCAATATATATATTTATAATAACACAAAGATTATTCATTTATATTTTTTACTATTTGTATATAGTAATCATCGATGAATTTTCATTTTTTTTATATATAGATAAAATAACATTTTAAAAGGGTGGAAAAGATTTTCTGTGACATCTAGAACTGAATACGAGACGTGTAATATATTAGGTAAAATATATCAGGCGTTTTAAACGCATCGTTTCTGCCTATGCTTATATAAAAAATAATATAAATAATAGGTAGTGACATCAAAATGTCACACCCCAAAGTGATGATTAAAGACATTCACTCCATTATATATATATATATATATATATATATATATATATTATTGTGAAAGTTCAAAAAAATCAACTAATTTTATATTTTAAGTTATATATAAGTTATATATATATATATATATATATATATATATATATATATATATTATGTGCATATTTTATCTCCCATGAGAAAACCCCAGCTAAGACACCGGATGGACATGGTCATTTTTACTCGTCTGAAAACTAAATATACATACACACACATACACACACACATACACACACACATATATATATATATATATATATTTGTATATGTAGATATTATTCTCTACCCTCTTACATTATGAAGTCAACTTTTCATGCACATATAATATACAGGGACTTTATTCATGAACATTCCGTAGCTCAAGCATTTTCAGTTTTCTAGCACATTATATACATGACGAGTTGAAATAATATGTTGCTTTTGCACGCGAATTATCTTTATAAATAAATATTTTTATCTCATATATATATATATATATATATATATATATATATATATATATATATATATATATATATATATATGATTTAATATCTCTAATACTTAAATACTTTATTATGGTAGCGTATATTGATAACGATATTTATAATGATATAAATATATATATATATATTATATTTAAAGTAAAAATTTTATGTGTAATAAATATATATCATACGAATATTAATTATTAATATCTAATTTTAAAATTCATATTAAAACGTTTTATTTTGGCAACGGTCTGTATTTTGTATATATTTTATATATCGCTGTAAAATTCCGAATGTCGGAAAATCCTAGAATTAACCCGCAAAACCTAAGATTTACCATAAACCTGTGATAAAGGTTCGAAAAGATGAAAATACATTTCACATTTAGGACATTTCGGTAAACCTTTGGATTTTGGGTTAATTTTGGTATTTTACAAATTCTAGTTTTAAGATTCGTGGCTTGGAAGCAAAATATATATATAATATTATATATGTATATTACGATGATAAAAAATAACGTCACTCTATCAGTTGTTTTTGTTGAGAATACAGTTTAATACATGTATCTAATATCGAAATCAATATATTGGAATATAAAACGTTTTGGGGCTGAAATTGTCCGATATGACGCTTATTATGGTAAATTCCGTTCAAAAACATAAAAATTAATGAACAATATTAAAAATTTGTTACAAAAAATATATATTATGAATACAAGATTATACTGAATTTCTAAATATTTTTCTCATTTTTTTAAAGTATTTTCATTTCAGATGAATCAGATTTGTATTTAATATTGCATTCATATCGATTTTCGATACTATATAACGATTTAAGGCTGTAATTATTAGAGAAACTAATTTTATCATCGGTATTAAATTGTTGCTCGTGCGTGCTTAAGTGTGTCTTATCCGAAACAATATATTTCGCACGTTAACTCTTGTACTACTGTATATCGATATACAGTATGTTTTAAAAATTTATTTTAATATTTCATCAATAAATTCATGAAAATAATAAAAATATTAATTTTATATGTTAGTTTTATAATTTTATTTATCTCTATATAATCTAAGAAAACTTTATATAAACTATTAATTTTATTTATTTCTATATAAGCTAACCAAACTGTAAATACTCGATTTTTTATATATATTTTATATTAATTATATATGAGTTAAATAAACAGGAAATGTTTAATTTTTAATGTACATATCACATACACACAACAATTTAGTAATAATAATATTATAAAAAAGTTCCATATATATATATATATATATATATATATATATATATATATATATATATATTTATATAAAATTTTATTATCATCCTATACGAATATATTCGTATGAGCGTTACGCACACACAATAACAAACCGTACACCGATATTCGCACATAATGCGAGATAATTGGAAGCGTAAATAATCGTTCCGTACCCCCCTTGTTTAATATAGTGCGGATTAACTCGATATAAAATATTTATACGTAATTCACAAATTAACCCTCTTTCGCGTCGCAGCCTTTCGACGACGCTGCTCAAAAATCGCACCCTCACAGTCCGTACTAATAACACTTTTCGGTGATATCACTCTTGTCGGATGCTCGATTTATCATGGAATAAATTACGATTTGATTTAGTGTCGCGTGACGTAAAGATTAATGTTTCAGAAGCGTGTGCGTAAACTTTCATGTACATGTGCGAGCTTATTGAAACAATACGGAAGCAATTTAAACGCGGTATGTACATCGAAATTGCTTATATATACAAGGATGGGGTGGTAAGGGTGTATTTGAACGCGAAATTGTATCTCGTAAATTCTAATATATTCAATTAAAATAATTATATTGTCGATTAAATTAGCGTATCACATTTTATTTGTGTTGCCAATAATGATTTCAAAATATTCAATATAACCATTAAAAAAATATTGACGTAATTAAATATAATTTTAGATTGTCATTCATTGATTATATTATACTATAATATAATAGTGTAAGCGTTAATAGGATAGGTTTTTTTGTACTAGAAAAAAAAAATGTGTATATTTATAAAAGTGTTCGTAATGGGAAAACGACAAAGATATTCTAGTAAATTGGATGTCACGTAAGACAAAGTATTAAAGAAATGTCGCTTCGCCATCTGCTCGAAAATAATTTACTCGTCTTAATTGCAGCCGAATGAAATTATCGTCGAATTTTCCCTTATC
This sequence comes from Leptonema lineaticorne, assembly GCA_024500535.1. Classification (NCBI taxonomy): domain Eukaryota; kingdom Metazoa; phylum Arthropoda; class Insecta; order Trichoptera; family Hydropsychidae; genus Leptonema; species Leptonema lineaticorne. Next base: position 8,608,101 of record JANIJI010000014.1, on the reverse strand, counting down.
TTCAACGCAAAAAGTGGCGACGCTCGGGAAAAGCGGCTTTTCCTTTTTCGTCCTAAGCCCACACTCTCAATACCACCTTTTTTCCACTTAGAAAAGCGTGAACAAAAAGTTTGAGCGCGAATTCATCCTCTTTAAGCTCCAAGTGTTCATCGTTATATATGAGTGTGTCGTGTAAAAATATATTGAAAAAAAAATTAGTATGTATATATTAAATAAATTAATATTAATTATGTAATATACGATATGTTAAATTTTTAAATCATTTCAATGTTGGAAAATGTATTTCTTTAATACACATTCTTGTCAATCATTCAATGAAATATTTCAAACCCTTATCAGTTTAGATAAACTAGAAGGTCGCTACAAATACAAGGATTATTATTTATGTAATATCAACCCTTGTATTATATGAATAAATGTATAGGACATTTTTTATTATATATATATATATATACATATATATATATATATATATATATATATATATATATATATATATATATATATATAGTTAATAATTTAATACCGTACAACTTCGATTTAATTATTGATTTTAAAAATATATTATTATATATTTATATATGTATATATTAAAAATAAA
>JANIJI010000014.1:8515000-8602500 GCA_024500535.1 Leptonema lineaticorne | reverse complement strand
TTACATATCTAAGAAAGTTATTAGTCACGTTGAACTTAAACAATTGATCTTTTTTTATCAAAATAAAACTGTAAAATTCGTGTTCCATTGTGATTTTTTTTGAATTATTTATTATTCATTTAAATAACAAATAAAAGTACACTTTCATTTTAAAAACGAAATATCTATTGTTTTAGTTCTCCCAACTTTTGGTACACTCTGTATATACGCGTTCTTCAATTTAAAGCGTATATAAAATAATGACTTAGATCATTATATATTTTCAGCTTGAAATTATATTTTACATAAACAAAATCAACTTTTAAATTACTATATTCACTAAAAAAAATTCCGAGAATACATTATATAAAATATACATTTTATTTGAAAAAAACGAATTTTTAACATGAATTCAAAATGAAAGCGGCTCTTTCAAAAAATTCAAATTCACAAATAGTATCATTAAATTTTCACTCACGTTATCGGATAACAACTATATTTAATTTTGAAATCGAACCTAAGAGAGGAGGTTTATAGGGGGCACAAAAAAGGGCTTTCGCATATAAACAACGCCATTAAGGGGACATCGAGACCTTCGGAAAAGCGGTCGTTCATAGGTGGCGAAGAATTTTCCCCGTCTCGAATTTTACGCTCGACAACTTTTCTTTCGGAATCATCCCTTTTCTTTTTTTTCTCGCTTTTCCGTCTTCCCTTCACTACAACACATACACGTCTTATTTCGAACAAAAGAAATATCCCATCGCGCTAGGAATTTCTCGAGATGCCAAATAAATCAAATACAATTCGAATTACGCGAATTGGTCTTCTCAGATGCGGCGTCTCGTTTTGATTGCTCACGGGATTGTATATCTATTTCTCTCTTTCTTCTTTCAGCTTGTTTTTCTTTTCGGCATCGTCAGGAATTATTATTTATTGTTTGCTTTTAACGAATTTATATTGTTATCGATGAGGGAGAAATATCTCAAATGTAAATATACTTGAGTCGATAAAAATAATGTAATTCTCGACGGATTTCGTTTGAAATTCTGTATTTTTTTTTATCGATAAGTGCTATGTAAATTATTTTTATTTATATTTTAAGTGAATATTTTTGTTTTTATCATTTAATGATATTATTAAAATGATAAAATTTTAAAGTAAAAAGCATATACAATTTTACCATATATCAAAAGTTTCTATAAATCTATCTGTGTATAAATATATACGTACTTATTTATGGTAAAATGCGCTATGTGTTTGCGTATTAACCTAAAGTGCATGCATTTTCGACACATCCTGTACATATTAATTAGTCATAAAACATTTCATCGCGCGTTTCCAAATGTATTTTAAAGTTATAAATTGAAATGGAGGCATTCGCGCAACAATTTGTAATTCGATTTGTTGCTCTGTCGTATCAAACGACGTACGCCATGTAATTCGAGGGTAGGGAGGGATGTTTTATAATTTTCCCCGTTTTATTTATGCGCTTTTTTTTATTTCCGAAATTTTCCGAGCAATACGAAAATGCTAAGCGGGCACACGTCGTCCGCGGCGAAAATAATTTTTCCAAATTAAATAATTAAATAGCTGCCGTTGGCGGTTAATTTTCCGCGTCCGCCTTTTTGTTTGTCCGCCGGAAAAAACTTACTTTTTGAAATTGTAGGAGAGGTAGACGGGAAGGGAGTCGCGGAAAAACCGCTTGTTTTTCTCGTCGAGCGAGCCGTATTTGCACAATAATTTACGTAAATTGTGTATTACAATAATTACGGGAATATTTAACTTTTTATATAATTATAGTTTATGACTTAATATTTAAATATACAATGAGTTTAATTCTTTATATCAATATATATATATATATATATATATATATATATATATATATATATATATATATTTGAATAAATTTAATTTACCTCTGTTGATGGTAAATGTGGTCTTTTATTGGGTAACGGATCTGCGCTTCCACCCCTTAAGCCGCCTTGATAACCTGCGCCTCTTCTATCTCTTCTGTATCGCTTCCATGCCACCCTGTATAATCATGAAAAAATATATATATATATATGTATATATTAATTCGATTGCATAAATCATATCTGTAAAATATTGCGAACGTGTCGAAAGTTAATTTAAAATGTTCGCAATTACTCACCCCCGGTTAGTACAAGTCATTCATTCGTAATGGAATTGAACCCAGACATGTCTGCACAACGTCAGTAGAATCATCCCTTAGGGGAAGTCGACGTGTCATATATAAATTTTTTTTTTTCATCTGATAAAATTGTATTTCATATCCTTTTGTCGCCGTGTCAACGATAAAATATTACGAAAAAGCGAGAATAATTGTTTAATTTTATTTCGCTTTCAATATTAAAAAAATATATTGTGACATTTAAAACATTATTCATTTCCATCAGCCATATAAAATTATATATCTATTAAAAAAGACCGATTTTTTGATTATATATATATTATAATTATTTCAATTTAATAATGTATACAAAAAATAATAATTAATTGATACATTTTCTAAATATTTTTTTTTGAAATATTGCTGCGATCATTTCATCGCCATATTGTAAATAAGACACTCGACCATTTAATTAAGTACGCATTTATTAATTATTACTTTGATGCGAAGGGTACATTTCCGCTTCGTGAAAGCCTTTCACCCTTACGATAATAATTTTCGGGTGGATGAACACAGTCGTCGCGGAAAACAGTTTTTCATTACGGAAAATTTAACGCGATAGCAAGAGTCTTAACTTGTATAAAATTATATTAAATGCGCAATAAATATTATATATTATAAGCAAACATATTTACAAGAAAATATATGTTATTATAAATATATACAAAATAATCCTTCTATTGTATAATGAATCATAAGTTCAGATTATAACCATGGAAATTGATAAGATTACTTTATATTTCATTAGTGAAACGTTGCCTTTAATTCGTTGTATCAAATATTAATATTAGTTAATTAAATCGTCAATTTGAGTATAAAATATGATTATAAAATTTAAGTTAAATTACCAAAAAAAATAGCTGTGGTTTTTAAAGGGTTGAAATGATATAAAAAATTACGTAATAATTATGTCGTCGGTTATTTTTGTTTGTAAGAGAGACTAATATATACCATATATATATATATATATATATATATATATATATATATATATATATATATATATATATATATATAAGTTGTCAACAAAATGTGTATTACACGTGCAAAATAAATTTTATTAATTTATATAAATTTTCGTGTGACACGCCAGTGACAGAATATAACCGAAGGCGTCACTGCGAAGTGCGACACTGGGGTAAAATTAACACAGTGGTTTGTCATTATCTCGTGTAACGCAATTCCAAGACGTTAATTAATACAAAATTCATACTGTGAATTTCCCTATCAAGATCAACAAAAAAAAAAATAATTAGAAAATGTAAGTTTTAAATTAATAAATTAATTTTGAAAGATTTCTTTAAATTATTAACAATGACTTTAAATTCGGTTTTTGAGTTATGATATAATTTATATTTAAACGACGAATAAAAATATAAATCAAATAAATATTTATTTCAGATTATATAAATATAATAAAAGTTCATCTGTTTTGCTCTTTCATATTATATATATATATATATATATATATATATATAAAATTATTATTATTATTTAAATATATTAATTTCGTGTTCTATTCGATTTTGTTCGGATTTTTTTTTTTATTTGTCTTTAAACATGTTTCGTTAATAATAGAAGTAGAATAAATAAAATACAGGATTTATTCACAATAAAGAAAAGACATTAAAGGAAAAAATATATCCTTATAATAGAAAGGTCGAGTCATAAAGCGAAATCGAATTGCTTAATAAAATAAAAGAAAGAACGTGCGTAATTTGAGAACAACACATATATATATATATATATATATATATATATATATATATATATATATATATATATATATATATATATTGTTACAAAAACGATATTTTAATATTTAATAATAATAATTATAAAACACCTTGACCTCATATTTAAATATTTTTTGTAACGCAGACAAAGCTTTTAATTTTATAAATTTCATATATATAGTTTTATATGATATTTAAATTTGTTGTATAGTATATTCACTATGAAAAAATTTTAAACATGAATAATTTATGATTTTGAATATCGATATTTTTTAAGTTAAACATAAACTATGCGAATGAATATATATATAAGATTTTTCAATGTAGACTATAATAATCTGTCGGAATTAATAAAAACTGATAAGGGTCAACGCGCAAACGGTGGTCAACCCTTAAAATTTTTCTTTCGGTTTATTTTCAATAAGCAGAGATGCGAAGTTATATTTAGAACTTTAGGAAATGATTAGTTGCTTAGATAAGTTGTATGGCTGCGCTCTGTTACATTTATCGGATAAACTTTTAGGATAAAAGTCAGACGGCATTAGACGTGACAAGTATATATATATATATATATATATATATACATATATAGGTATGTGTGTATAAAGTAATTTTTTCCTGTTCTAATATTTATTTTCAATGTTTTTTTAAATTATAATTGAATTAAATTCTTCACTTTTCATTTAAAATTAATGTCATTCATATATACTTAGATATATATTTGTATTTCACTGATTATAATACACATTTTTTTGTGTTCATTTTGATAAATAAAGATTAATTTTTATATAAATGTCACTAATATTAATACTATATTTATTAAAATAATGATAATCGTTTAATCGTCCTTCTTCAATGAAAACAGTCCTTCATTTTTAAGTTACGTCTTCCTTTTAAAAATTTTGTTTTTATGAAATCATCGGAGCTTTGACAGCCTTTCAAAATTATTGTAAAAAATTGATTATCTTAATAATAACTGAATTGAAACTATGATATTTATATATAAGTGAAAAAGAAATTTGCCCAATAACCGGTAAGATTAATGTAACAGAAGCGAGTTTAAAATCGAACATTAAGTATTTATTTTAACATTTATCGACTAAAACCAATGTCTGGCACGAATAGCCCTGTTAATACGTAATTTGAAAGTGATCATGCATGAATTATCTTACCTCAGTCCACAGGCCAGGGAAAGGGCGATCAGTAGCGGTACCAAAGTGGCAAAACAGGCCAGGAACAAAGTTTGTAGATCGGTGAAACCTGCAAACAATGCGAAAACTGTTGGGGAGTTAGTCGGCTCGATACGGAAAAGTCCCTCTCACTATGAACACACATATATGTATGTTGTACCATATATATTATAATATATAAATGTGTGTATATATTTTACATACATATAGAATGTAAACTCAATAACTACTCATAGGTATAATGCTTAATAAAATCAACGTGAAATGTTAATCGGAACGTGACCAGAGAACTATCTTCAGGATTTGAATTTCCCTCAAAAAAAAAAAAATATTTCCACCCGTGTTTTGCGATAAATTTTATTTTTCGGATTTTCTTTCTAAAGGTCGAAAGAGTAACGGTTCTCCCCCGCGCCTCGCATCTCCCCTCCCCTTCGACTCGGAAAACAAAAAAGAAATAGACGAAAAGAGGAAAATAATAAAAGTCTCCGATTTTCCGGCGTTTATGTGCGTGCGAGCGAACTTGACGTTTTAAAAGCGTAAATATGGCTTTTAATTAGGCCGACTTTTAGAGCAGTGAATCGACGTCTTTCCGGTCGGGTGTTCTTAAGAAAAAAAAGGATATAAATTAAGTTTTAAAATGATTTATTATCCTTTTTATAATGCTTCTGCTTTTTAATTACAATACGCGTATACACTATAATTGTATAATAGAATCATTGTTTCAATATATAAATAACATCGCTACGTATAGATGGCGCAGTTTTAGTACTTAACCTTTATATTAAATAAAGAAAATATTTTTTATTGATTTTTCTTTTAATATGACACGAAGATTCCATTAATTATCATAATAATAAGTCATTCATTATTATTTCTAATAACTAATAATAAAGTTTCGTATGAATATAATACTTTTGAAGATGATTATTATAAAAATATATTGAAAAATATTGATGCGCGCACAAAGTAGTCTCTTTGCGAACTTTTTTCTTTATAACGTGCAAAAATCGAGCTTCGACGACGAATTTAAGTGCAAGCTCGTGTATATTGAAAAGCAAAAATATTTGTAGAGTTTTTAAAAGCCGGTATTTTTATGCGAAACTCGATGGATATTCATGAAAGATATACGATGAATGCTTAAAGTTGCAAGCATTCGACCGAATAAACAGCAACATCTGTTGCGAAATATTTCTGTTTAACTGTAAAATATTTCCGTTGCGGAATACGGCTTAGATATGTGTATAATTTTATATATATATATACAGCGTGTCTCGGAAGAAATGTATCGGTGATATGTCATGCGATATATATATCCAATGATTTGTCATCACAAATTATTTTAAATCAATTATATTACAAAAAAATATAATTTATATATATATATATATATATATATATATATATATATATATATATATACTGAATTTTATTTATATAAATATAATAAAAGTCACATGTGATTAAATTTGCTTATCTATATATACAAACAGGCCATTGTGAGTTTAGATCGCACTATGTAAATTAATTATTTAAGTTAAAATTTCAATATAAATTATATAAAATATTACTTTCAAAAATAATAAATCAATTATATAGTATGAATTATATATTTCATTTGATCTATAAAAAGCTTCATAAATATATATGAAAATGATAATTTCTCGTATATTTTAGTGTATGTGATAATTCATATATATGTGTGACATTATTTTCGGATCATTCTGTATATGTATAGTGTATTTATTTATATATTTCGTGTACTGTTTGTTCGTAAGTATTATAAAATGTACGTGGAAGTTTCGCCGGGAAACCACCGTCATAAATATTCATAATGAGGAGTGTTTTAAAAGTAATTTTTGGGTCGAGTACGCTTTCCCTAGAAGTCGCCATGATAATTTTGTTTTATGTAGGATATCTATTTTTCTTTATTTTTAATATTTCTTTTTGTTATGTTTATATTCCGACGTAAAAATAATTAGAACCGTGCTTCGAATGTTGTAAAAATAAAACGACCGCGAACGCTGGAAAAATTACGACGTCGTATCTGTGATAGTTTTCGTCGATTTGGAAAATTTATTCGTGACGTCATTATTAACTTTTCCGTTATAATTGTAATAAACGATATTAAATTATCTCAGGGATATTTAATTTTATTTAAAACAATTCAATGTACTGAAATTTTTGAATTTTGGAGTTTTCATGACTTATGAATTGCATGAAAATATAAATTTAGATATCCTCTTTAACACGATTTGAAAATTTTTGCAAATATAAATTAATAAAATTCACGTAGAAAACAAAAAGGTTGAATATGACTGAACGAATATATACAATGTATGTTAATAATTGTGCTGTGCATATAAAATTTTTGTAATACTATATAAGAAAAGATAAAGACAATATTATAAGGTAAACTTTGTCACCAAAGAATTATATCCTGAAAAGGATTGTTGGAAACAAACTTTTCAGCAAAGTTATGAGTGTTTAAATAACTGAAATGTATAAAAATTGAGAAAATGATAAAAATTCAGAATAAAATTGTGAAAAACAAGAGTTAATAAACGCGAATATAAAATCATCTATTAAAGGATTAGAAAAATTAAATATCAAAAAAAAAGTATTTAAAGTGATTTTGTTAGCAAAGTTGCATAGCTCTGATATAATAAGGTCTATATATATATATATATATATATATATATATATATATATATATATATATATATATATATATAATTTGCTCGTATTTTACAGGAAAATTTGGGGCTATCAAGGTAGTAAAAATTACATATGAGTTTTCTTGGCAGTTTAATAGTCTCCACTTCAAGAAAATATGTTAGGATAATTTGTCAGGGGTGTCAATTCAGGGTGCGAACCCAAGAAAATTGTCGTGCAATTACGTCGATAGACTTAATGTATTAGCAGTGATTAGCCGATCCGGGGTTAATCTATTGGATTGTAATGAAAAAAAGAGTTATGGCTAAAAACATTAATAAAATGGCCAGTCACATATACAGAATGATTAAAAATTTGATTAAAAAATAATGTTTTTTATTATTATACATACATATATATATATATATATATATAATATTTCATAGTTTATAATATTTATTTAGTTAATGTAAAAGGGGATAGTAAGAGGGTTTCAAAAATGTAAATAGTGGCGGTTTTCACATAGGATGCTAATGCTTTTTAAAACAATATTTATCCAAGTTTGCACCAGATGTGCAAAACCACAGCATCTCAACTATAGTTGTAACATCAGTATACATAAACTCATGTTTTATTATATATGGATTTATCCGATTTTATATAATAGAAAATATTTCATCACAAAATAAAATATAATCTGTGATTCGACTCTGTATATATATATATATATATATATATATATATATATATATATATATATATATATATATTAAATTAGGCACTTGCACGTATATGTAAACTTGTATATGTTTCATTTGCAATCACGGCGTGTTCTATTTGATGGTTTGACTAGAGCCTAGCTATTGTTAAAGTCTTCTGCCAACCTACGAAGCCTACATAGAAATTCAGGCTTTAATTAAATTTCAATTTGGCTACAAACGAATACGGCAATCAATCCTGACACGTTGCAGTGATTTATAAAAAAAAACAGAACAATTTCCTTCATCTGCAAAGCTTTACTAAGTTAAATTTGGTTAAATTTTAATTTTATTACTTTTGAATTTAGATAGAATCGTTAAATTATGTAAATATTTTTCCATTCGATTTTTAGAGATTTTTGCCCTATTTGACTTTAAAATATTTTTTTATAATGTTGAATTTTTAATTATGTATATATTCATATATATTTTTTAATTTAAAAATTTGATGTTATATATATTTAAATGATATCAAAAGATTAAACTTAATTTGTTGTTTATATGTAAAATTTATTATATTATTAATTTTATATTAATTAGTCAAATGATATTCAATATTTTTATTTTAAAAATAGTTTTAAAAATGGAGAATATTTCTAAAAATCTCAGAGTTAAATTTCAGATATAAAATTTGAGTTTTATATGAAAATAGTCAAAAATTTTCTTGTGGTAAATAATTTGATAAAATTAAAAAAAAATACTATATATATATATATATATATATATATATATATATATATATATATATATATATATATATATATAAATCAGTGATTCTGTTATGTCTATATAATATATAAAATATTATATATAAAAATAAAAATTATTTACTGTAATGATATTTTTAGCAGTGTTGACAAAATTGGACATTTCATATGTGACAAAGTAATAATAGATCGAGTCGACGATAGGCACGTGTTTCTTGTGCCCCTTTAACGCAAAAAAAACAAAAAAAAAACGTGAAAGCCGATCATTCCGCGTAAATTAGATTTTCTTCGGAAAAGTGCGAGAGGGGTTTTTCATGAAAAATCCGCTTCGAAGCCGCCGCCGCTTCTGAAGGGAAAAAAATCTAATTTCGTCGTACTTCACGCCGTACAGAATTCGCCGCTTGTTCCATGGCCGTGGTTTTTTTCCGTTCTTTCTTTCTTTCTTTTCTTCTCCATCAAGAATTTCGCATAAATTATAATATAAATGTAACATCGGTCGACCGATATACATAGTTCGCTCCGTACCATTAAACGATGGGATAACTTTGTGCGTGTGTACGTGTATAGTGACGCGTCAATTTTACGCGTTTTTTTCTATTTGGAAAATTCCGCGGAAAATTTGCGTCTAGGAACTTTTATGAAGCATTCACATATCTGTTGATATATTGTAATGACTAAACTGTTGTCGAATATGAAATAAAACTCGTGAAAATTGTCGCAAGCTTGAAGTACAAGATTTTATATCGTTGATTCTCAAACCTTTTGTATTAAAAGTTTTATTTTATAAAATATTGAATTGAATATAAGATATTTAAAATGATATCGAAATATGACAAAAAATAAAATTTAAAATATCATATTTATATTTTCTAGATTTGATAAAAAAAATATTTTTATTCGTGTTTGTATATTGAAATATATTTTATTTGATTTACTTTCTGCATTATTATTATTAAGTGAAGACATTTTTATACAGAAAAGTGCCATAATATTGCGTTGGAAAATTTCCGTGAAAAAAAAACTGTGAAAAATTCTCAAAGCGATTTTCAATATTTGACTAGCTCCTTTCTCCCACCTTTCCTTATCCATTTTTTATTATATATACTTTTTTTTCATATATAAATATATATATTTTGGTGAAAAATTTCGAGAATTTATTCATATAAAAAAATCCCTTCACGTACTCTATACAACGGAAGAGTTCCACTACGGCTATGAATGACAAATGCGAGTTTTTCTCAAATAGTCTCCGGAAAATATAACACAAGTTACATATTAAAATAGTATCTTCGAATATATTATGTATAAGATAAAATTCTGCTTTATGTTCACACGACGTGTTCCGATGAAAAGGTGACTGAAGTAACATAGAAAAATTTATATTTCTATCTTTACTGCTGAATAGTTGAAATTGATTTTTTTTATTATTCTATATATTATTGAATATTGTTATGAATCTATCAGAAAAATATTAAGTATTTTTTTATAAAAAAAATATAAACGTTCTGATTTATTTTTTTATTATATTATATATTAAAATGAGCACAAAAATAAAAATAGATATTTAAATTATAATTTGATTTTCAATAATCATATTTTATCTGAAAATAACAATATTTGTTTAAATAATGGAACTTAATACTGTTTAATTCTTTTCTAAAATTAAAGAATACTAACCTTATTTTTTATAGTAATTAACATCAACAAAACATGTATATAACTTAAAAAAAATATTGAAATGAAAATATGCCATATTAATATTTTATAATAAAAATATATTAATATTTTATAATATCTGAAGAGTTTGCTTAGAATTAAGGACTCGATTTTGAAAAAAAAATAAATATAAAATTTGCACTGATTTTATGCCATTATATATTATATTCATTACTTAATTCTATAATGTATACATTTTAATAACGAATAATACCGTATTTTCATTAAACAATATAAATTATATTTATATTTAAATTATCTATAAACACTCGTTTTATTTAGCTATAAACGATTCTTGATCAATTTTTCGGTTTACTCGGTCTGAAATTCGATCTATAAACGCCGGTTAATCGAGAGTCTGCGCATTTGCTATATATATATATATATATATATATACATTCGAATGTATGTTTGTACGTTTGTAACAGTGAATCGCAGGATACAAGATGCTAATGTAAACATTTACTTATTACACATGTAATTTATCAGGCATAAACGCGTTTTCTCTCAACCCTTAGCGGAATTACGAAAACAACATCCCCGATTATACAATACGGCCTCTCGAATATACGGAGTTTCCTAATTAAATTTTAAATGCAAATTTTAATCAGTCCATCCCCCCCTTTGTCCCCTTCTATCGTTCGTTTTGCGAATTTATTGCTGAATTGCCAATTTTCTACGTGATATTTACTCAAAAATGTATATTAATCGTGTTTACGGCATCATTATTTAACTATTGCCGCGTTGAAACTGTTAAATATTGAAAATTCGATTAACATGTATATCAGACCTTTAATAAATAAAATACCAATTAATGTACTTTACGACGTAATAAAATTATAAAAACATCGGTTTTATATATTTGATGTACGAGAATAAAAACATTTTATTGTTAAATATTATATAGTGTTAACGAATAGAAAACTTTGAAAGCTCATTTCAATCAAAGCTCCATTGTTGTGAGCAGCCATGAAATTCTCTAATCAATATTGATTTCATGCATCATTTGAAGCACACACATACTTTATACGGTTCAAGCTTGTATAATTATATTACAAGTAGCTATTATATAATATTATATGGTATGTAAAGTCGTGGACTATTATCGATAAAGGCACACCATTAATTACTCTGCACGTTACAGAGCTTTCCTATTTTGAAATTTATGTGGTTGTGATGAAATTTCAAATGAATGCGCATTTAATAAAACATGCCTTTGTATTTAATATATTTATTCAGAAGTACAGTGAAACGTTATAGTATTCAATTTCGTTCATAAAAATCAAAATGAAATATGCAATTTCCCTATGACGTTAATGATATATTGTACGAATTTTTATATTGAATATTTTATTTATTCTACATTATTTTATAACACATTTTTGATTAATTTTTACCATAAAAATAAAAGATTTGATAAAACTAATATTAAAACAATTTTATTTTTTTATAAAATTCTATAATATAATATATTTATAATATTATATATTTTAACAGATTGAGATTATTTCAATTTAACCAACTGAATTGTATCATTATTTAGAATATTTGTCAATAATCTCCGCAAATATTTTCCGTTGATATTTGGGAATAATTAATTAAATTAGACCCAAAACACAATGTATAAATATTATTTGTATTCTGATGTGTTACATTGTTTGAAATGTCGCAATTGAGGATTTTGATCAAATATATAATAACACTAAGGATCATTAGGGGTTATTTGACAATTTTGCATATTAATAAATTTGTACAAATAGACAATATTTATATATTATTTTTAGTTTTAAATTTAAAAGTCCATATAATTTAACCCTTTGCATTCGAGATTCAATTTTTTTTTTCAATATATTGTTTTCTAAGAAAATTTCTGAAATGGTAGAGAAAACTGTTTTTTTTTAGGTTTAGAAATTTATTCAATAAATCCATATATTCTATGTAAAACCACTATATATCAAAGATATATAAACTATAAAGTATAAAAGCATACTTTTTGTATAATAATTTTAATTTTGTTGTAAAAAATTCGTCAAACGTCTCGAGTGCAAAGTGGTTTTTTTTAGATATATTAAACAATAATTACAATATAACATTATATATATATATACAACGTTCTATCTTTGAAATTATTATAGTAAAAATAAAGTCGTCAATTAATTCGCATTGAAATGTTTCTGAAGGGAAACGTCACACCACCAACCGAACCCCCAAAAGTCGGTTTTATTGAATCACATCCCTTATCGTATATCATTGAAGTCGTACTTTCCCTTCTCGTCCTTCGCAGGACATTCGGAGCCAAACAGGATCCCCAACGCGTCCCCTTGGCGCCTTCGCCCCTATTCGAAATCGTCCCCCATTTTAACCAGAAAGACGATATATTTTCACGTCTCTACGTCTGACTGCGCAAGTATAAACCAATCATATAAAAGGATTTTTGTGTTGTGTTCGAGTAGTCAAAATAAAACCCGACATTCTTAATTTAACACGATTTATTTATATAATATTATATAACTATATATGTATAGCAACTTTCGATATCCGGATATTTTTTTATTCCATATTCCCAATATATAGAATATCGGCTTTAATATTGCTTCCATTTACCAATTTGCAACATGTGTATTTTATGCGAATATACCGGAACAAGTACAGATGTTATTACAATACTAAACTCTTATTAAAAATATATTAGTATTAATACTTCATTAAGATATACTAATAACTCATATTTTTTATATAAATAATTAATTAATATTTATTTATCATCGCACAACAAATTACTCACTTATTACTCTAAATATATTCCAAATTTATAATGTACAATTAATAATATGCCACTGAAAATATTTTATCATATAGTTGTATAATGAAGAAAGAAATGTAATTTTCCTATAACTGAGATTAGCAGATATCTGCTGATAATATTTTATATTACATTTTTTGAAATAAAATATTTGATTAGTATATTTTAATATAATAATCGATATTATTAACTTTGTTTTATGTAAAAATCTCATAAACAATCTTAATGAATTTTCCGAGTTTGTAATTTTAAATTAAAAGTCGATAATTCGAGTGGCTGTGTATATATTTATTCGGACTCGAGTCATTAATTTGACTTTGGAAATAAAGTTGAATTTTCCGAGGTATTTTCTTTGTTATTTACAATATGTTCGACGTAAAAAGTGAGTCTATTTGAAAAACGTATCCAAGTTTAACATTACGTAAAGAAGTAAACTTTGCACTCGATTTCAATTACGATAAAAGCGTTGAATCTAATTTTTTTTTACTTTTTATATATAAAAGCTCTGCAACGTGTTGCATTTAATATAAAACATATATATAATATAAATTTTGAAAATATTTATTTAATATTTTTAATACAGATTTAAAAATATTAATATAAAATTATTTATAAAGATTGAATATAACATCAACAAATCTTAATACATATATATCAAAATTATAAACAAAATATTAATATTATTGCCAAAAAATTATTCGTATTTTCTTACTTCAAATTAATACTAATTTTGATCAAACTGACAAAATTTTATTATATTTGTATAATAAAATTTTATAAAAAAGATGTCGATTTTTTTCATTAAGAAATTTTCGATTATATATATATATATATATATATATATATATATATTTATTTATTAATATCAGTGCTTTGTATTCATAAAATTTCGTTCAAAAATTCTCGCGATTATTCTCTTTATTCATACAAAGTCGATTCTCTCATTGATGCTCAAAGAAAGCAAAAAAAGACAGTTAAAAATTCAACTACGTAGTTATTTTTACGCGGAAAAAAGTTACAAGGCAAACATCTACATGAATATTATTCGTAGCATTGTAAGAGGGTCGCGATTAAATATTTATTTTTCATTGTGTAAAAAGTGGTTTACTCCGAGTTTTTCCACTGAAAATCTTTCATCGCTAGCAAAGAAAAAAATATTCTCTATAGAAATGGAGGTAGCAAAAAATATATATATATATATGTATATTTATATAATGGAGCAAAAGGATATAAGTAAGCAGGAGTCGAGTGGTCCATTGCATTTTATTTTATTCAATATCGTTTCCATTTTGTGTTATCTATTCGCAGACGATCCCGAAAAAAAGGGACCGATCGGGAAAAATGTTCCATCAATCCGAAAGAAAAGAGTTTTCTAACAACTTTTATTATAAAGAGAAAAGTAAGCGTCTCGAATGATCGTCTATGCAAAAGGGACCGCTTATATAGATGATGAGAAAGTTCGTAAAGTAGTTAAAGAATACCGATATATGTATATGAAATAAAAAAAAGGGCTGGATGTATAGAATGGTTCATAAATGTGTCCCCAAATTTTGAAAAATATTAATTGAATTATTATATTAAATAATCGATGATTTATTTTTAATCTTTTTATGTTCAGTTATTCTTTATAAATAATATAAAATATTTTTTTTTATGTTAAAATTTTTAACCAAGTTTATAAAATTGAAATATTTTAAGTAAAATATAAAATTAATCGTTCTATATAAACATTTTAAAATTAAGTAAAATCATATGACATTACAATAATATAAAGTTGAAGAACGAAAATCTATTAAAAATATTTTTTAAGATTCAATAGTTAAATTTATAGTTTATACTGGAAATAACTGTAACTAATAGTTTATATTAATAATGATTTAATGAATTAAATTTAAATTGATTACCAAAATACGATATTATTTTTTTCTGAAGAATAGCGATTTTTTTAATTGAAAATAATCATTATTGCAGTCAAAAAATTTAAATACAAATAAAAATTTACAATATTAGAGAATTTTAATTTGATTGATTTATCGATGAATATTAGTTTTAATATAAACTTGTATAGTAATCTTTAATAAAAAATAGTATTTTAAGATCAGGCTGATGTCTCTAGTCGAAATAGAATCTTTGATATATTTCTTATATAGATTTTTAAATTAATTTTAAAATATTAATTAGAGCTTTTTAATGTGCAATACGTTTGAACTTTCACCATCTATGGAAAAATCGCAAAATTTCTTCGCAAACTCATTCATTCATCGACGAAAAGTAAGATAGAAAGAAAAATTTGACTTTATCAACTTATTAAAACGTATCACGATTTCAAATGAAGCTCGACAAGAGTGCGCTTAATGGCGAAATTATTTAATCCCATCTAGAAAACAATACGCCTTAAAGTTAATTTATCTGCGCTATAAAAAGTGCGGACTCCGAAGCCGTAATGGCGTTGTTGCGTGAAAATTTAATTAGCTCGTTCTAAATATTTTTTTTTTCAGCGACGACGATTAAAAGCGCAAAAATTGACTTTAAATCTATCCATCGTTTATGATAAATATTAATAATGATCATTATTATATATATATATATATATATATATATATATAAATGTAATTCGTTATTTGTACGTATATCGAATAATATCAGTATATTACATGTTATCAGTGCATATTTCAAGTATAACGAGACTGTTCAATAATTCGATTACGAGTTCTACATTTATATGTTATATAATAATATATAAATCAGGAATATCCAATAATGTTTCATTTACATATTAACTGTGGGGGGAGGGAATATAAAAAAATTGTTTAATTAATGAATCGAAAAATATTTTTTTTACAAAAATGTGGTCATAAATCATCGTTATTTACTGATTGTATTATGTAATACAAATATTTTATTAAAATTGAAATACAACTATATTTTTAATACGAAATATAGTTTAGATATATCTGAAAATATAATTTATGTAAAAATAGATCTTTTGTTTTTTTTAATATCAATAATTGGTAAAGTATTAAAAAATAGATTATGAAGTGTAATTAATGATCATAAAGTTTTTAACGATTTCCATTATTATTAAAATATTTAACAATCGATGACTTTTTTAAAAAGGAATCGCTTTCTAAATATTAAAAACGTTATTATGTTTTTTTGAATATTAGATATTTTTTATACGTTTTAAATATTTATTTCAGATATTTCATTTCAAATTATTTTTATATTGAAAAATAATCAAATTTTTATATTTAAATATTATGGAATAATAAATGAACTTACTATCTGGAGCATCGTTTTCTATGAAGAAACCCGTTCCATTACTGTGTGGAACAAATGTTACGGCACTTTTATCGGTGTCCACGGCTGAACTCCCATTTTTTGGTATTTCCACCAGTTCCACGTAATCCTCAACGGTTCCCTCGACTCGTTTCTCACCAGTCGCCTTGACTTTCTTAGTATCAGCCTCAGCATCGGGTAAACCAGTCGTATGGTTCAATTTTGGTTCGGCCGTTAAAAATTGAGCCTGTGGTACGGGCCAAGCAGATTTCGGAGGTATAAATGGTTTTCTGGTTTGACTTTCGGAATCTGAATCTTTCACTGTTATTTGTCCGGTGAAAGTTTCGATCGGCAACCCTCTTAAGTAGTCGAATTTAGGCGGTTCCACCTTCTCCTCCTTTTGCTCCTTGTTCGAAAACATGTCAGATAGAGAATAATCCCTGTCCGTTTCCGCGTCCAGCAGACCCTCTTCTAAAGGATTGTTGTTTATCGAGGTCGCATTGATTTGTTTCTCCAGTTCCTTGCTTTTGCTCGCGAAATCTATATCTGACGGTTCCTGAAAGGGTAGTTTATCACTGTCGACGCTGTATCCGGACTCTCTGTTTCTTTCCAAATTTAACATGTCCTCTTCGAGGGGTGGCACTTCTTCCGGTGGATTATAGCCATCGTAAAAATCTTCCTCTGGTTCTGGGGTGACAGCGTTTCCTTTACGATTCGTCTGATCCGATGGCGGAGGTGGATCGGGGTTGAGGGTGTCTCCGTCCGAGACATCCGACCTGGACTGGTGCTGTTGCTGATGTTGCCAAATTCTGCTCGTGTTCACCATGAATTCATGCTGAAGTATTTCCGTGGAGTCATCCTGTCGTGACGAACCACACCGTGCCGAATGAATGATCGAACCAATCGTCAACAGGGACAACAACCAGAACTTAACTGTCGAATTTTGCGACGTCATTTTACCGTCGCAAGGCGAGGCCATTTTAGCGTCTGCGTCCACTTTTTTTTGGAAATTTCGCTTTGTCACTTGTTTTTTTTTTAATATACACGTTCGTATGTTTAGACGATTTTGCCACTTTTCGACATATCGTCGGTTCTTTTTCGGATTTTTTTTATCTTTCGCTCAAAGTATTTAATACTTTCCTCTGGCTCGTCTTATCTTTTTACCCAGCCACGTTCTCGAGCTTTTATATTTCATACGAACGGTAGCCATTTTGTAAAGATGGCGTACACTCAAAATGTGCAGGAATAAATTTTAATTCATTATTAAGCACGTACGCACACACACACAAGCATATAAAACACAACACAGTGGTGTCGTTGAAATTTGAACTGCTTTTGTACCCGTGGCGTCACTGAGTTTTGCGTTTCTGAAACAATGCAAATAAAGCAAATCAATTAAAATTTGCATAAATATTCCATGATTTGAGTATCATTGTGCAAATATTATGTTTAACAAAATGACAGCAACACAAAGGGCACATTTCTTGGAAATTTAATATCAAGAAAGTGACATTTAATATTGATAGCTAATATTGCACTTTGCAATATGAATATTTTCACAATTTAATGAATAAATTATAATGAAAACGTGTTAGATTATTTCAATTTACATATGTATTATGAAAATAATAAATTAATACTTGGGTTATTTTACATTGATGATGATTTTAAATTATAATTTTTTATTGACAATTTCGCATTTTAATTGTTCAATTCTACAATTTTGGATATTAATTTTATTTTGTCTTTATATGAAAATTCACTTTCCATAATTTTAAATTATATTTTTAAATGCAAAAAGATGAATTTCGTATTTTAAAATTTTAATTTGATATTAAAAGATATCAATATTTTATATGTGTAATATGAAATATATTTTAAAATAAAATATTGAATTGACAAAAGGATGAATTTGATGGAAAATTGCATATATACATTAGATGTAATTAGAAGATAATAAAACAAATTAATTACTGATCTAATACAAATTTTGATTATTATGTAGATATATATATATATATATATATATATATATATATATATATATATATATATAATGTATGTGTATACATACAATTAGAATATTTAAATCGAGTGACGAAATATTTCACGAAAATTTTCACCGATCGAAAAAAATTCGCATTTGTCGGTGAAAATTTACGCATTTTCCATCGTATCTTTCGTATATTTTTTGAGTGTTCGCGTTTGCGAAAATGCGTCCTTAATGTGATGATGTATATATATATATATATATATATATATATATATATATATATATAAGGCAATATAATAATGCCTAATATAGAGCGTACTCGAGGCGTTTCATTTCGAATATAGTGCGAGACTCGTCTTTCCTTTTGAAATTCCCCGGAGACCGATAATTTTGCAATGCTTGAAGTAAAAACTTTTAGATAACGCCGAGGAAATATTATGTCTAGGCTTTTTGACCTGAGCGATAATAAAAAAAACCGACTCCAAAATCGAATTTAAACGCGAGAATAAAATATTTTTCGAAAAATTTTCCGAATCGACGATTTACGAGCGATTGTGAATTTTTTCGACGAAAAATTATTATATAATAATACGATTACAATTAAAAATTCAAAAAGTCTTATAATGTTATAACTTTTGTTGAAGTCAGATAGCGCACTGAAAATAAACAGGGGGTGATAAAAAATTCTACAACAGACACTTGTATAATTTTATATATACTTGTGATTAAAAAATAATGGAATTTATTTAGGGGACTTTCTCCCCTTTATTCGGCTGAAAATGAAGATACTAATTAGTAATCGTTTGTGTAGTGAAATTTTGTATAATTTTAATCTAAAAACAGAAATTGTCAATTGAAATAGTTAAAAAAAATA
The DNA here is from genome assembly GCA_024500535.1 of Leptonema lineaticorne. NCBI lineage: Eukaryota > Metazoa > Arthropoda > Insecta > Trichoptera > Hydropsychidae > Leptonema > Leptonema lineaticorne. The sequence continues at coordinate 8,582,619 of JANIJI010000014.1, read as the reverse complement.
CAAAAATGGACATAGCTAATTTCTTTTATATAGTTACAATTTTATTTAAAATTAAAAAAAAACACTAATTTTAATATTAATTAATATTAAAATTTTAATATATAAGAAATAATTATATATATATTATTAAAGAATTAAATATACATAACCGCAAATATACTTTGTAATCATCCTGTTCCAAATTGATACATCAGTAATATATGTTGCACGGTTTTGTGCTTTGGACAATGTTTTTCTTCGCTTTTCACGCTTGATTAAATATGTATGAGAAAATATATACGCATATATATTTTTCCAAATAGTCTTTTTTTGTCTCTCATTGCAGGAAAAAAAAGAAAACACACATAACAAAGGTTTTCTTTTTTGCCGTGACAAACATTTAATTAAATTTTAATAGGTCGTCTGCGAAAGAATAGTGATTTAGCTTAATAAAATTCGATTAAAATGTGTATTTTTAATATAGTTATATAAAAATTTACATATATTATATAATTTTTTTTTTCTTTCAAATTTGTTCTTTGGGTATTAATTTTATTTATTAGTAAATAGTATATAAGATTATATAACGTTCTGACTATAAAAATAATATTTATTTAATATATTTAAAAATTCTATGAATTTCTTTTTTTATGCTATTAGTCAAAAATATTATTCGTATTATATTAATTTATTATAATCATTCATTTTATTATCTTATGATTAAATCATTTATATACTGCTAAGTTAAGGTGACCAACCGTCCTCCTTTTGTAAGTTATGTTCTTTGAAAGGTGTCCTCTTAAATATTCTCCTTTTTGGTACTTGTCTTAATTTTTTTTTTGGAGTCGACAAAATTTTTATAATCTTTTTTCATATCTTCTTCAATAATGTTCCGCTTTACAATCGTTAAAATTTAGTCACATTATTTTATACAATATATAGCGTATCATTGTTCCAATTAATAAAATAATTTTAAATATTATAAAATTTCACTATGTCCTCCTTTTCATTGTAAATAATTTGGTCATATTGGCTAAGTGTATATATACCATATATATATATATATATATATATATATATATATATATATATATATATATATATATATATATATATATATATATATATATATATAATTCATAGTAGAAATATGGAAGCGATGTCATAAGAATTTGCAGTACGCTGTACAAAATACAGTATACCCCGATTTACGCAATATTTTCCAATTCCATATAACATTCAAACAATATGAACCACAATTAATATTATTGAATTTATCATTCTACGACTTTAAAAAGTTTGAGAAACGCTATTCTATCTCATCGGCATACACATAATATATATGAATATCCATTATATAACATTGTAATATACGAAGTGCTCTTCAACAGTGCCAGTATAGATTCATTTCAAACTTGCCCCGGTGCATACGGATTTTTATCGTGTTTCCACTGCAAAACTTATCCGTGGTTCGATCTTCGTTTCGCATTCGATGGCTTTCAAACTTCCACCGATACACGTCTACCTTGTGTATATATGTATAATATATTTATCTCACGTGGAAATCATGCGATTTGACATGACTCCGTAGTCCGTGGCTTATCTTCGCGATCCATCATCCTGTCACGTGGACCTGATCCGTGGATACGATAAGCCACGTTCACCACTTTTATTACAATCATAAATGCCGACTAACTACACACCTTTAATGTCTATCGTTTTTATGGCTATAGTGGAAAAAAAACGATAATTAACGTTTTATATAGGCGACTAAAATTCTTTTTTTTTAAAAACCAAATTTTTTTTTAAATTAATTTGTAAAAAGAATATTTATTTTTCCTTCAAACACAAATAAAAATTTAATGATCGTTACAGACAGACATTTTTCACCCTTCTTTGAAAAAACCTTATATAAAAACCATAGTATATTCTTAATAATGTACTATTTAATGTTTCTAGGTAAAGAATAAATTTTATCCCTTCTCTGAAAAAACCCTATACTATACTTCTTAATGCACTTTTTAATGTTCCTAGGCAAAGAATATTATCGCTCATCTTAATGTGAACAACCGTCCTCTTTTTGAAGGACAGTCCTCCTTTTTAAAGAATATCCTCCTTTCGTCATACTTTTCGATATATGTACTTTTTTGTAAATTTCAATATTGAACTGGTTTTGAAAATTTCTAAACCGAAAAAAAAAAGCTTTTTTCAGTCAACAGAGATTTTGATAAACATTTCTTTACAATTTAAAAATCTGTTCAATTAATCTCAACGCGTCCTTCTTTTTAACAAACGATCTTACAACATGTCCACTTTTTTATTACAAAAATGTTGGTCACCTCATTTATCTACATATTATAATATAAGCCATTAATATTTAAAAAAATATTTTATTTTTAAATTAACAATATTTTATTTACTTTATATTGTATCTATAATATTTAAATTTATTATATTTATCTTATATAAAAGAGATTTTTTTTAATTTTAAAGAATACCCGACCTAGATAATGCTAGTCGTCTATCGATAATGCATATAGTTTGAGAAGCACTGTTAAATTCGATATCGATTTTGGATAATGCACAATACCATGATTCGCCAACGTCGTTTAAGCGTAAAATTGAAAAGAGCTTTAGGATTAACGATTCTCTCAATGTGAGCATAATTTCATAATAATTCACAACGAAACCCATTCATCCGATCTTTTTTTAAAAAAAACTAAATGAAATATTGACATAGATTTATCGCTATTAAAGTTAGATTTTTTTAGATTATAGTGTTTTTGCAATATATATTTTTTCTGTGAAGAATGAAAAATTCAGTTTATACTTAGAATCAAATTTTCAGCTCTTATTTAACTGTCGATGCAAAAGTTTTTTTTTTGAAATAAATAAACTACACAATACTTCATATAGGTGATATCGATTAGGATCATTCTTTTTTGTTTTGCTGGTTTGTTTGTTTATTTATTATTATGTATTCTTTGAAATTTTTCGAGATAATGAATGATGAGGGGGAAAACCGCCGCTCGTTAGCGTCTGCCGGTGAGTATTTTTCGAAATTTTCACTCGGAAAATTCTTTTGTATGTGATGCTCGTTTCCGAGCGTATAAGAATCGGCAGGATTATTTATTTATTTGTTTATTTTTTTGTTTTAGATCTTTATTTTTTTGTTCTTTTTCAAAGACATTTCTGAAAGACAAACGATTCATTTCCACGAATTCATACGTCTTGAATAAATTCATGCAAAAAAGAAAGCTCTTTTCTCGATATATATATATATATATATATATATATATGTGTGTGTGTGTGTGTGTGTGTGCACGAACACATATTCCTCGATTTATATTCGATATGATTTTTCTTTTAAGGAAAACCGTATTTCAACTTCATTCCATCTGTCTTGCGGTCCATTTCCATCTTTTTTCATATAAAGATATATATATATATATATATATATATATATATATATATATATATTTCCATCTTCTTTATATGTTTGTCATACTTTTATTGCGTCTTTAACCCTTTTCATATTATATTATTCGTGGAAATACGTGCGTGTTTTTATTCACAGAATATCAGGTGCAATATATTTTAATACAATTTTTATTATGAATTGATTAACATATACACTTTTTTATGTACTAAGATGAAATATTTTTTATATAACACTAAATATATTTAAATAATTATAATGTTAATGCAAAATATTAAAAAAAAAATTTTTTTCAATTTTATTTTTTCACCAAAGAATAGATCTTTTAATCTCATAATTCTTCATCTGAACATATTGACTTTCAAATTATTTTTTTATAAAAGATCAAATTTTATGTATATAAAGCTGAATTTAAAAAATGTATTATTATACAGCATTTTTCTTGTATTATGAATAAATATTTTTTAAGTAATTTATAACTTTAAATAATATAAAATTTATTCCAAATTAAAATATCACCTATATCGGAACTATCTATATATATATATATATATATATATATATATATATATATATATATATATATATATATATATATATATATATATATATATATATAATGCCAACAATTACATAATTTATATTACAGATTGTAATTTAGAATTATCCTAGTAACGCTACTGTTAGTACAATAAATATATAGTAGGTGATTATTTCTTTATACAAACAACACAATATGCGTATACATAGGTATACATTGTTATCAATTGTGTATATAGTAGACATGATACCCTTTAAATAGTTAATGGCAGATTGAGAACCCCTGCTTCTCGTAATTCTACACGCATTTCATGCTATATAATAATATAATCGGTTATGTTCAAACAATGACACAGCACCAAGAATAGTGAAGATAATCGACCTTTGTAGTCCGTGATTCGCACTCTTCAACGTTCGAAATCAGCACAAAAGTGTACCGAAATTGACTTTCGAAAACTCCACGTAGTCAAAGGATGCTACGAAAGACAATGGGGGTTAAAACCACGTCAAGGGAACCGTTTTTCCCGGAGACGTTCCCGAAGAGTCACGGCGTAGGGTAGATTGTGAAATTCCGCAAATGACGTTGGAAAATTAGCGAATTTCGATCCCAATTTCGAGACGAACCTAACAACCGGTCTTTAAGCTAATTGTATAGACGACAAAGATACGTCGTTTTCCTTTTCAACTTTTTTTTATTTAGTAAATTCTGAAAATGTCGGAATTTTGTACGTTTGAATTGTATAAATCGAATTAGGGTTGCATATTAGAATTGTTAAATTTGCATCTTTAGAATATTAGAGATCTTCAATGAAATAATAATGTTAGAAGTTATCACAAACACAATCTTCGTTCAAATTATTATGGGGCATAATAAGAAAAATTTCAATCTATAAATTATATCATAAAATATTTGTTATAAATCATGTCTTCAAAAAAAATATATATAATACGAATAAATGAATGTTCAATTAAAATTATATATGATATTTTTGGTGAAATATTAACCATTATAGTTTGACTAGATTCTGAATATAATAATTTTTAGCAACATTATGATTATTTAAAATGTTAAAATACTTGATTTTGAATCGATTTGTTTTAATTGACGTAAATATAATATTACAAAAATAATACGAAATTATTAAAATAAAAGTAAATATACGTAATTTTATATAAATTTCTAGTTATTATTAATCTATTAAAAAAACATATTTAAAGGTTAATGATACGACTTCATATAAAATAAATCGTGAAATTTAGCTTTTGAATTGAAAGGGCTGTCGCATCAATAATTTATTTCTTATTTTTGTCAATACATATATAATATATATATGTGTATATATATATATATATATATATATATATATATATATATATATATATATATATATGGTATATATATATATATATATATATATATATATATATATATATATATATAAATATATATAGTATATATTCTGTTTAATTAGTTTGTAAAAAAATGTACTTGATTACAGATATTAATTATGAAATTAATAATTTAAAAATAAGATTGAATTAATAAAAGTTCGTATATATTAATATTTTATTTCAAACGTATTTTGAAGGCTTTTAAACCGGGATTGGTAACATTTATAGCAATGGGAATTAGAGTCGAAGTTGTGGACTTTTTTTTTTTTTGTTCGACTTCAGTCAACCCTGCACTAAAGTTATCTTTGTCCCTCTTAGTCTCTGAGGTACGGGCAAAAATTTCCTGAACGTCCGATGGGCATTATGCTTAATGGCCCTAAGGAGGAGGTACTGGTGTCCTTTACGATCCTGGAAATGTAAAAAATTCTCATCGGACGACAAAATCACATATATACACTCCATAGCAATAAATATTATGTACGATTTCGCCTTCGACTTTTACGTCAGTTGCGAACGGGTCATAAATGTTTGATATACGTGTGTGAGTATGTGTGTTTATATATATATATATATATATATATATATATATATACAAATACTTTTGTTTTTCATTATTATTATTATTATTGTTGTTATTTTTTATTATTATTATTATCAATATCGTTATAGATAAGGATACTGCTAATTCCGTTTACGGTTATAAAGTCGAGAACGCGTTTTCGTTTTATGATATTTTTATTGCTTTAAACATTACAAGCGATACACAGAAAGGTTCAAAAAAAAATTGGCAAAAAAAAACTCTTAAAAACGTCTAAATTCAATATATAAAATTTTATATAAATTGAGAGAAAAAAATGACTACTTAAATTTATTTTGTTGGCATTACCTTTATATATATATATAATATATATATATATATATATATATATATATATATATATATATATATATATAATGGACAGATGTATTTAAAAGTTACAAACTTGTGAACTTTTTTAGTCCAAACTTATGTTGGACTAAAAAACTTTTCGTTAAAACTTGTGTAGAGAAAATTTATATTTGCAGTTCAACATTTTAACTATTAACTTCTGATATTTTAACTGAAAAAAAAACATGTATATAAGAGGTAGATTCTGAAAGATTGTGAAATTTAAATTTCAGAATAGACTATAATTTTTTATTCAAATTCATCTTTCTGAATATTGAATACGTATTTTTAAATTTTAACTTAGAACTTTTAAAATATACTTTCTGAATTATCAAAAATATCATTATAAGACTAATGATATATTTATTAATTTTTTATTATTATTATTTTTCTAAATGTTAATATATTGCATTGTAGATGCGGTTCTCAAATATTTCGATTTGAATGCGATAAATGTGCGCAATAACGACGCATCGTGTGCAATTTAGTCAAACGTGACTCTACATTAATGCAATACTATTTCTCATTCAAGTTGCGCTTCCTGCGGCCCTTCAAATGCGGCCCGTGTTAAATGTTAAACATACACACATCATTAGTGAAACGTGTGAACATCTACGAATACATTATAGCTTCATTTTTAATCCATAAAATCGTAAATCTCAGCTTTATATATTGATCTATAATTGACTATAAGGATAAAATTGATTTTTATGAAAAATTAGATGTTTTTCGATTAAAATTTATTATTGAGTAGCTTTTACTTGATCTTAATTTAAATATAGTATCTATAGAATCGTCAAAATTTTGTCTAAATATAGAGTAGCTAAATTCGTTAGCACATTATGGACTCTTTACGAGGCATAAAGTCTTCAGTTGACCGGTCTCTATCGATCAAAAGCATCCTCCTCCTTCCATGGTTAAACGTGAAAGGCTGTTATCAAAGTTGTCAAAGGTCGCAGTTCGCAGTCGAGTATAGCTTTAGAGAGCATTTTATGAATATTTATAAATCGGTGCCGAGCTTTGAGAGGCCGGGGCTCCGTCGAAGCCTTACGCGACGATTCGGATTTGAAAAGAAACGAGGAAAAAAACTACAAAATTTTGTTTGGCGATCCACTCTCATGCAAATCTCTGTATACGACAAAGGTTCGCGTGGTCACAAAGAAGGAATTACACTTTTTTTATTATGTACCATCGACCATCGAACGACTAATCCCGTAATCCTTTCAGAATTACGTCGCTTTGTACAATAAAAGTCTCGATTTGAACGTTTATTAAAATCCATCATGAATAAAAAAAAAATATGACGCATTTTTACGACGAATGCGCGGTTTAAATACATTTCTATATAAAGCAATTTAAAGTATGACTATATAGTTATTTTTAATTTTTATTCAAAAATAAATAAATTTACAGATGGTTTTCAAATATTAAAAATCGTTCTAAATAATTTTATTCTGTTTTAAATCCTTCTAAATATTATTTTTATAATTTAATATTAAATGATCTTTACAACTAAAAATATACTTATATGAAATTTATATATGAAAAAACAACTACATTATAACTATCAAATTATCGTTAGTTGTAAAACTAATAACAATTTAGAAATAATTCAGAAATTAGAGAAAAGTAAATTTTATTTATATTTTTAAATATAATATTCATAATTTATTTATTGCTTCGTAAAATACTTGATTTTTTTATTATTTTTATTCTTATTGTATTATATAAAAATGATTATATTATATATATCGAGTTTGTAGAATATTATTTTCACATACTTTTATTGTTTTTAGCATCATTATTGTGTAACTTTTATAAATATTTGTAATTCTAATAATCTAACACACATTATATAATTCGTAATATTTAGAAAACAACAGATATAAATAATTAGAAATATATAGACATATTAAAATATATTTAATTTAATGATATTTTAGTTTGTTTTAATATATAATATATAAAATAATTTATAAAACAAAATATTTTCTTTTAATAAATTCAAATATATTTTCGATTAATAGAATTCATAAAAAAATATTATTTTTTATGTCATAATAAAATAATTATTTATTATAAATATTCAATAGGAAATGAAATAAAATAAAAAAGTTTGATTTCTGAATTGAAATCGATTTACGTATTTCGAAAACGGAAAACGACATAACAATAAAAAAAAATAACCGCCAATAAAACAATAAATGTCAAATAGAAAATCGCGGTCAAAACTGAAATAGATAGTTGATACTCTCAATAAAAAAAAATAGAAGAAAAACCTTTACAACAATGTACAAGTGGTGTACGGATAAAAAAGATTCCAATATCGATATCCAACCCCCCCCCCTCTTTTGAATATATATGTTGTACAAATTCACCCTTGAAGATGAGAAAATCATTGGAAAATATAAAAATATTGAAAAATATCCAGTTGTTGATTTATCTATTATTTTTAAATAGATTCAGTTCCCCCCTTATATATATATATATATGTGTGTGTGTGTGTGTGTGTGTGTGTGTGTGTGCGTGTGTGTGTGTGTGTGTTAAATGTGTACATAAACGCCTTTTGGCATTCAAAAAGCTATGTACGCAAATCCGCGACCTATTTATTTTCAACGATCCGACAATCTGGTCTCTTTAAGGGGGCAATCTTCCAATTTAGCATCTTCACGCTCGTTTTGCGACCTTTAAGATCAATGATGTCTCTCATGCACGGTTGCAAATTGGATGCATCTTATTTATTTATTTATTTGTTTATCGCATGAACTTGTTGATGTCAAGGATGATTTGTCGCGTATAAAGGAAGGACAATTACATAAGGAATTGGTTTTTATTAGGATTGAGAGATTTTATTAATATATATATATATATATATATATAACAATTTTCAAAATAAACTATTTAAATTCTACTAATTTGGTATCGAAAAATATAGATTTATTTATTGCAAGTGGAGCCGTATGCGAATTTGCACATGGATCCACTGTATGTGTTAGATCATTAGAAGTACACACGTTTATATATATATATATATATATATATATATATATATATATATGTATATATTTATATATATATATATATATATATATATATATATTTATATATATATATATATATATATATATATATATTTATATATTTATATATATATATATATATATATATATATATATATATATATATATATATATATATATATATATATATATTAATATTTCATACATTTTTTTTCGAAAAATATTTCAAGATATAAGAAATCATACGAAGAAAATAAAATTATCGATTCGATCGTTTTAAAAAAAAATAAATCAGATTTTTCCTGAAAATGAAACTGAAATCTCCGTTGTATCGTAAAAATATTCATTTGCTTATTTATCGATGTTATCTTATTTAACAGAATATCTTTATGGTTTTTCCAATATGAACCGAGCTTACGAAATTTTCCTACATATATAATACGCGATAAAAATATTTACGTTGTGAGTTTTTTTTTTAAATTTTCATTTTTGCTTTATATATTTGTATATATATATAAAAAATCTTACTTATTTAATCAGATAATATACATACACATATTAAGATTTTTTTTATCACATATATAGTATTCGAAAGTTTCGTTGATAGTTTCTGGAACGGTACCCAATTTTCGAACACGAAGAGGAGCTTTCCAAAAGCGCTTCACGTGCCAAAAGCTATTTTTCAACGCTCTATCCTAGGACTGGTTCAATTTGTTTCTAGGCTCTTTCATTGTAGTTATATATATATATATATATATATATATATATATATATATATATTAATTTTTTTCATTCAACCCCGTTAAATAACAATTTAAGGGGGTGTAATTTTTGCGGTGTTTATTTTAACGTATAATGAAATTGTTCACGCTTCTAATTTGCCGCCTCTATAAATGTTAACGAGCGCAAACTTTTAATATTATCTTAAAAAAAAAGTTAATTTTGTATATAAAAAAAGAAAATATCGAATTTAATAAATATAAGTTATTTTAAATTTAAATACTAACATTTATGTTTTGTTACTAAAATTTATATAACAAGAGGAATTATATCAATAAAGTTATAAGTCATTTTAAAAACTAAAACGTAAAAAATGTTTGAAAACGCGATGAAACTAGTTAAGATAAAAAAACATAAGTAATTAAATTATATATCGAGAAATGTACTACGAATTGAATAACATAATATATTTTTCCAATAGACTTAGTTAATAACGAAAACGTAAATTTTCTAAAGAAAAATGCAAAATCGAAGCCAATAATAATTAATTTACGTTCGAAAAAAAATGTAAAATCGTAATAAAAATATGTGTGATTATGAGATCTTAATTAAAGTTTTAAGTCAAATGATATATTATTATTATAAAGAGATATTGTTCTGAAAGGATTAAAGAAAATGATTTTATGTTTTACTGTAATTACAATTACAATTACATAATTTCAATTTACAATTTACAATTTAATTTTTAAAAGATAAAGTTGAAATCATATATATAGGAAATCCTATGGAAAAATATACTAAAAATAATTCTCTTTATTAACCTTGTAAACAATATAGAATTTTGATTTCTAGAATTTTAATTATTAATATTTAAAATATATTTTCATTACAAATTCAATGTCATATTTTTTTAAGTCACTTACGTTTTTCACATTTTTACTAATAAATAATATATAATATTTTTTTTTACAAAAATTCAATTTAATCTTTAGTAATATAAATATATAACTTTAATTTAAACTTTTTAATGGTATATTTTTTATATAAAAAATATAATAATTTAATTTCATATTAAAATTAATACAAATACATATATTAATAATTCTTCGACACGTTAATAAATTTACAAAATAACAATTTCACTCAATGACACCGTCGGTTCGAATTACGTAATGCGTTAAACTTAATCGAATATATATATATATATATATATATATATATATATATATATATATATATATATATATATATATATAAGAAAATTTGAAAATTAATACGCGGACGAATTCGAACGAAAAAGGTCCCGTAATTGACTTTTAACGCACCTGAAGAAACATTCTGATGAATGAGGAAAATACGCTCCGCTTCGGGAAAAAGCACGACGGATGAAGGATCGGGAAAATTTCGGTCCGACGAAAGCGATTTAATTAATATTATTGACTTTCTAATTATATTACGACTCATCAAAAATTCATGGAAAAGTTTTACGAGTTACGGAATAAAAGTACGTCTACAACTCGATGCCTATCCGAAGTTTACTTCACGTAAAAACACGGGACTTTGAACAATTTAATTCGGAACGTGATTAACATTTCTTGATAAGATATAAATTTTAATATTTATACGGTTTAATGTTTGAAGATTTGGCATTGTTTTATTTTTATTTTTGTTTTTTTTTGTCATAATTTAATTTATTATTATTTTAATATACACATCTGTGTTGAAAACGTTTATATTTTAAAAATATTGAAGGGCAAAAAAATGATAAAAATACTAGATTAATTTAACTATTGAACTTGTTACACGTATCTACAATATATACTATAAATTTTGTAGTTAATTATTTTTTGTTACTAATTTATTTAAATTTTAACAAAAATTAAGCTTTAAAATGTAGAGGAGTTAAGGGACATTCCTTCCAAAATTTAAATTTGCATATTTATCTCTTATACCCTAAATATTACGTCTAACTTAATAGTAATCATACATTTATACGATTGCACACGACTGATAGTGATATCACTCGTACTTTTATATTTCATTTATTTCAATTATATCACTTTATTGTAAATTAATATTTTTAGAGAAATGAAAAAAAAATATTATTAAATAAGTTATTCATGCAGAATTTATATATTGTATGAAAATAAATATTATTTTTTTCATTTGTAGTTCGCCTTTGAGACAAGTAACATATTTCGCCGTTTATCGCTAAAATTGGACCGAGAACACGAAAATAAGCAACCGGAATACAAAACCCACCTAAGACATAATCCATGTTTGTCCATTTTGTGCGATATGAATATAAAATAAGGGACCTTTAAACTGTGTTGCAGATCAGAAATGTCGTTTATGTTGTATAAATTCGACGATAATTCAGCGTGCGGCTGACCAGTGGTTTCCAATCGAAAGGTAATAGATTTATTATATTTTTAATTTTAAATTACAATATAGGCTATATATAAATTGATTGAAATTTTTCTATTATGTCAAAAGTATTCTGCAAATATTTATCTTTGAAATTCTTGAATGGAAATAATTCTATACGAATTTCGCTTTCGTTTACAATAAGACATTTGTATAAATTGAAATATCGCATCTTCAAACGTCAAATATTTTAAATGTCATTTTTATATAATATTTAAATATTTTTTTATAATAAAATTAATATGATTAGATGATGAAAAAAAAAAAAAAATATATATATATATATATATATATATATATATATACGTATATAAGTTTTCGGCAACTCTGTATATATCGTACTGCAGTATATATTGTTAGTGGAAACCGTGAAAACATTCGCTGTTTTATTTTATTATTTTCATTTTATTTTCTTTTTTTTCGACTATGCTGACCACAACATCCTTTTACGCAAACTGCGAATAATCATTATCCGAACACTTTCGGATATTGTTCTGGGATTCTCGGGTTCGTATCCCAAATGGAACTTGTGGGAATAGTTTTCCCGGAATATTCTTTACCGATACGGACTTTCGGAATAAAAATCGCAAAATTGAACGTCTTAATCACACGACCGCATTCTATTTCTATTTTTATTTCTGCTTTTTTCCAATCTACTTTTATATAATATAATGTACTGAATAATATAGAAAAAAATTTTCACCGTTATTTTATTAAATAAACTGTGCTAGTCTAATGCACAGTCTACTTAAATATCATTAGCAACAAAAATAGTTTAACAAGCTTTTATATAAATTTAAATTTATTATACCTTTTATATTTATTTACTCTGACTTTAAGTATTCTATTATAAATTTTTAATTGATATTTTTATAACATGCTACACATATATCGGTTTCAATATAGAAAAATATCATTCGGTTTTTCCTTTATCAGGCTTTCCGAATATATTCGTTTATTTTTACTATTTCACCGAAAATATTTATTCCTCACATTTTGCCAGATAATATATTATCATTCGAAATTACCGACGAAAAGATCAAATTCACGAGAGCGCAAATATTCGAATGATTGAATCTTTCGCTCGAATTCGTCCACTGGCATCAGATGTACACACACACACACACACTCACACTCACACACATGATGATATATATATATGTGTGTGTGTGTGTTCGTGTGTACATTAGAACCTTTGAATGAATCGTGAGGCCGAACCAATAAAAGTATAATATAAATAGTAGTAGCTTATAAATCATATGTCTGAAAACAGAATATTTCACATTTTATATAATAATACCATTCTACTAATAATTTTCTATAATAAATATCAACAGATTAATTTTTATATTATATATATTTATTATCAATTTAATTTATCAATATTAATTATTAACTATTGTAATATGTAGCGTGAAATATTTCATATTATTGCACTGTTATCCTACGGCTTTCGAGCGCTTCGTATTGCGAAACTACACACAAACTAACGCACATTATGGCAACGTAAATATTTATGAATTATTATAGTAGCTCGTATCAAATTAAACTTTCACACGGATCCGGTCGAAATTCGGAGTCGATTAAATTTAACCGAGGCGCTCGGTCGACTTAACTCGAATCCCTAATACCGGGTAAAATTCACAGTTAAAAACTTCGACTCCATGAATATTTAAACGCTATCCACCATTCGAATGACGTTATAATAATAATAATAATAACGAAAATTCTCATACCCCATATTATGCGGAGACATGTGGGAGCGTTATGTGACTATTCGCTTTAGCGTTATACGAGTATGGGAAATGAAGGGAGATCGTTTCGAACGTGGAAAACTCCGCGGGGGTGAATTTTCACGTCGGAAAACTTCGTTATTGTGCTAAACTTAAATTTGATAGTGTCCTCCTACTCCATACTGACAAAAGAATTTGCAAGTATGACCGGGGCACGTTTTTGTTTTATCTGACACGTATTTAGTTCAACGTGATATTCGTTATATAATATTTTAGCTTTGTTACGTTGCTTGCTCTATTATAATTTTTAGCAACGTTAAGGTTTATAGAAAAAAAAACGTGAAATTCATGATTAAAATTAAGTCTTTTGGTTTTAAAATTTTAATAATAAATTTTATTCTTATATAGAATCGAGTCTGATTAGCGTAATATCAACAGAGATTAAGTATTGCTATTTTATTCAGAGTATAATTCTAATCAGACTTTAACAAAATTTATATAAAAATTGGGGAATACTAAATGTATCATTTTGTTCAAACTCACGCTAACTGGATTCAAGTATACTACATGTGTTAAAATATTTATATTTAAAAAGTTCAAATTTAAGATATTAATACGAAATATTAAAGATAAATTAATTATAAAATTTAAAGATAAAAATTACTAATGGTTCAAAAATTTAATCTCGTATATTTTATCAAATCATTAGTTCTGACTTTTTTTATATAATATTCTAGATGCCCTTTTTAGATGAAAGGAAAACTTTGACATCGAAGTGGATATTTTATAAACTTTTTAACAGACTTTCTTGTATAATAAAAAGGTTGAATAGCACTCACTTCATAATATAGCGTCTAACGAGTATTTTCATTACGAAAAGTCACAGTTAATACATAAGAATCCGTAATGTAATACATAAGTATACATTTAATTTTAGAACAGAATAGTTTTTTTTCTATATATATATATATATATATATATATATATATATATATATATATATATATATATATATATATATATATATATATATATAAACTTCCCCATAGAATCTTATTAGAAAAGTTCATCCTGTAGGAAAAAACTGTTGGAGTGTTCATTTTTTTTCATCACCACGTTTCAAACATTAATTAGAAATATTATCTGACTATGCTTTTATAACGAATCGAGCGCTTAAAATTGGATTAAATCCTTTGGGAAAATGGGATAACTAAGTTTGGTTCGTTTTTATTATGTTTATATATATATATATATATATATATATATATATATATATATTTGTTTATATATTTTGGTTTTGAAACCGCCAAATGAAATTCTTCAACGAAATTATCGAGACAATTCACAATTAATCAATCCTTTACAATGTCTGTTTAAATTAAGACAATATTACTAACAATGTTTTTAAGATTTACTCTGTTGATGAATATATATATATATATATATATATATATATATATATATATATATATATATATATAAATATGTGTGTGTGTGAGAGATAGAGAGAGAGCTAAACACACCTCGAATATTTTTCAAAAATTACTTCTCTTTTATTTAAGATTTATATTTTTTTTTTAATTTATGAAAATAAATAGAAAAGAATCGTCAGTTATATAATAATAAATTTTATATTAGCGATTTATGTCATTTTTCTTCACAATTTTAGTATTTAATTTATATATTCATTATACAAAATAAATCATTATTTATTGTACGTAATAAAGTTTTTGAAAGCTTTAACCGGAAATCACGTGAAATCCGGAAAATATTCATCGCAAAACTCTGACAATTAAACTTTTATTCATATAAAATTTATTTATATCATATATGGTTATCACGCAATTTAATATAAACATAAAGCCGCATCTACATTTCTCATATAAAGCAAAAACAAAAATAAAACTATGCGGAAATTACACGAAATACTCGTTTAAAACGGCGCTATTAGGCAGCGGTCACATTATACGCTCCCTTTGTAGACGAGTATAATTTAATCTGGCTCCTTCTTAAGATTGTAAATTTGCTTTCGAAGCGGGGATATTATATTTTAGCGTAATAAAACTCCGCGGGAAAATTATATATATATATATATATATATATATATATATATATATATATATAATCAGAGACACCGACACTGAGATGTCGCTAATTGGTAACGAGAAACCCTTTCTCGTTTATTATGGACGCCATTATTAATACACTTGGTTTCGCTTAGAAATATGTCTCATAATTTCATATCGATGCCGCCATTTTTGTTTTTCGTTGTAACTTTATAGTACTATAAAGGCGACGTGATGAAGATTTTCGCTGATTATTTTATTCGATGTTTAAGATTCTTGATTTCAAGTGTCGCAATTTCGTCTTAATAATAACATATCTCATATACGATAATCTCGATGTATTGTGTTATATGAATAATATAGATTATTTTTTTACTGTTCTTATAATATATATTTAAAATGAAAATAACGCTAGTAAAATTTATCTCTAAAACTGAAAATTATTTATTTGATGTGAAAAAAAATATTTTGATGTCAAGTCATAAATTTTAAATTAAAATATTGTAAATTACTTATAATTATTATATCGTTATATTTTGATATATATTTTTATTTAGTTATTTAAATTTTGTAATTAATTAAAATTAACTATTATTTTTTACTCGTAAAATTTAATACAAATAAAAAATAGTTTACATTAAAATTAAATATTTAATTCAGTAGCCAGCTGTATTTTTATCAGAAAAAGATATAGAAAAAATTAACACACTGGTTACGGGTATTTTGAAATATATATATTACGTTGAAATAAATATTGCTATTATTAAATCAGTAGTATTATTGCTAATGTCAATTAAAATGTTAGAAATTATAAAATAACATTAAAATAAAAATCATTAGCTATCATAAAATAATAATGTCACACGCGATACTATCATAAAACCGTTCATTTAAAACACATTATAACGGGTCACACAAAGTCGCGATCTTGATCAGCAAAATTTCGGCGCAAATAACCATTCGGATTTATGTGGTTTTAATTAAAGTTTCAAAAGCCCGCCGTAAAATCCTTAGCTAGTTATATCGGCAATTTTAAACCGCGTACACATATATACGTATATATACATATACACATATACACGAACGTAATATAGGCAGTATGGTACGACACGTTATAATTTGAAAGGAAAGTTTCAAAAGTGACGCCTTCGCCCGAACATCGTAAACAGGCTAGTTTATGAAGCAGGCCCCGCAGATTATGTTTGCATAGGACTATCACGTCGAAATATTTATACGAAAGCTTTTCCTTTTTTTTTCAGTCGCGGCGACGAGCATTGAAAAAAAAACAAGAAAGGAAAACCTCGAGTTTTTACTCTTGATACGATAATACGGATGAAAAACACGGGAAAATCGCCTTAAATTTTTAATCGCATTTTAAATATTTTTTCAGGCCGTGTGTTTATATATATTTAAAAAGGACTAGAATGGCTGACGAATGTTGAAAATTTCAACAGGTGTATGTTTTTCTAACTTCCTATTTAAGCGACAATAGAGAAACGTTCAAATATTTTATATTATAATGAAATAAAAAAAATATTATTTAAAATAAATATATTTATACATTAAAAATGATAAATTTTGTCATGAAAACACTTAGTTTTGATTTGTGAGCGATAAAAATCATATTTTGCCGCCCAATTTTTCATATTGAAGGGGAACCATTCATCATTCTCAAAAGAGCGTTTCTGTAAGCGCGCATACACATCTATTATATATAAATATTTTTGAAAACTTTCATCTTTTCATAAATATATATAATTTTTAAAATATATATAAATACATATTTTTATATTTAATATATTATACACTAATCAAAAATTTGTTAATGAAAATTTTATATATTATCTATTTTTTCCCGCATAACATTTGTTACCAAGAGTGTCGTGATTTTAATTAATAGTAGTTTTTATATTATTTAATTATTTTAATACTTATATTTTGAAATATTAAACGTAGATTCATTTTAAACAATTTTAGCTATAAAATAGTTGCCATGGTGTTTTTTTTTAATATATAAAATTTTGGCAATAAAAAAAACGTAATATAATTCTAAAAATCCAATGGTAATATATAAATATTTTTATAGTGTTGTATTGTCTTAATATAAATAAATATACTATTACATAATTAATGTGTTTTTTAAGAATTTTAAATTACTAAGAACGGAGGTAATTGGGATTTTAAGCCTAATGTATTCCATCACTTGTACCCTTTTGCCGTGTGATTTTATTGTATGGTGAAAACACGTACACTTAATTATATAACACGTACGTGACGGTCGCAAATAAAGGTACACGTAGAAAAGACACACAAAAACCGATGAAATCTAAAAGCCAAAGGTCGCAATTGAAACTAAATTGAATCGTTAGAATTTTATATAGCGTAAACAGTGATATTACTTTTTTTTACATTCCGAACTCTCGACATGCAATTGCAGTATTAATTAAATCTGACGTTGTTCCATATACCTATAATATAGTCAAAGCATCTAACGCCATCTACATTCACCAGCGCGCAGCTTGTTAATATAATTCCGTTATAGTTGCATCGACGTTGTTTGACTTCGATAATTGAATTAAAATCAATATACGAAACTCGTCGATGCATATTACAAGTTTATCGAAAATTTACGATTTTACATTTTAACTATCGTACTGTGAAATTCACAATGTCACAGCTAGAAAGACGACAATTTCAAACTTATTTAATTTTATCAATTATATAAGTTGTTCAATATTGATCGTTCGACATATTACTTTAATGCATTTTTGATATTTAATATATGAAATGTGTATATTTGTGTGCGTGCAATTTTTGGTCATAACGCACGATATTACGACCATACGTTATTTTTTGCAAATGTCTGTACAAATTTGCTCTTATATTGGAGCACGGCGAATTTTCATATAAATGGACGCCAGAATGCGAAATGACGAAATGTATATTTTATAACGTCAATTTAAATTCCTGCGGGACGCGCGGCAAAGGAAAAACGGAGGGAGGGGAAGGGTGGATTTTCCGAAGGGCGGGAATTGAAGAAGAAGGGAGAAAAAAGTTCCGGATATTCATTTGCGTTGCTTTTCCAGGTCTTTTCGCGATAATGCGGTGATTTACCATTACTTTTCATATGTAAAACTCGGCGCGCTTATATTCAAGCGAAGCGGTAAAAAGCACAATGGATACATCTGCATTTTTTTTCCTCTCTTTTCTCTCTCTTCTTTTGATGGCGAAAGATCACTCACTTAGCTACCAAAATAGGCGATCAAAATGCGTGAAAATTTATGATAAATCATAAATGTAACGAATGTCTATGTAAAATATAATAAAAAGAGTATTTTTCTTATAAGCAAATTATATAAATATTTAAGATCCTTTCAATTTAAATAGATCATCCTCCTCAATAACTATCAATAATAGTGATCATTTTGAAAATCTCTGGAATGTTTCATAATATTATAAATCACTTTGAATCATTTTCGTCCGGAAAAAGCGAACGTTTCATCTTAAATGGATAGAATGCATTAAAATATAAAGAAGCATCGATGCATACGACGGATTTTGTATTCGAAGATTCCTTTGAGACTTCAAAAGACCTAAACATCTTTAAGGGTGTTAAAATGGCACAATGATGCATTATGTCGGGAATGATATATTGCAGAATGGCGAAAAATCAAGAATTATAAAAGGAATAGGGGAGGTTTTCATTTAATGATAAATACTCAACATAATGATGTTAGATAGTTTAAATAGAATTTTCATAGTTATATTTATATCTAGCTTTTTATATATAAAATATAATGACTTTTTCAGGTTTCACAATATTGATTTACTTTTAGAAGTTTGAGTCGTCAGTTCTATTTGTAACTTTCAGTAACAATATTATTTCTGAAAGAATTTTCATATCATCATTTTTTAATTATAAATATTTAAGATTAAAACAAAAATCATACAATTAAAAAATAATTATTTTAAATTAATATTATATATATTCAAACACTTGTCGATATCATCCGATGCGGGTTAAGTTGTTCAGATAAGGAAACTCGACCATTCATATGTACCATATATATATATATATATATATATATATATATATATATATATATATATATATATATATATATATATATATATATATATATATAGTTCAATTATTGTAATTCTAGTTAGTGTAACAATTTGAATAATATAACATATCTAATATTCCCCCCCCCACACACACATATATATATATATATATATATATATATATATATATATAAATAAAAAAACTTAATAGATTATAATGCAACCGCACCTTCACTGCGGGTATCTGCCGGCGCCGAATCCCACATTCCGCAGAATGACGGGCTCATATCGAAACTTCGGACACGTAATTCGTCCATGTGTTATAATATACGGCACAATTTTGCAATTGCAACATGCATATTTGCACAAAATCAATACGATTCATTTGTGCTAATTGCTACGCTAAGTTTGGACACGTGCGTGCTTTGAAATCGAAGAACCCGTTAACCGTACGTTTAATACGAACAATGCGAGCCCGTGACCCGTTGAATAATCGTCAAACTGAACCGCGGGGACCGCACTAAACGTTAGACGAATTAAAACTGCGACGGATTTTAGTTAAAACTGAAACTCGAGCCGGATTCAATTATGTCGTGTTGCGGGAAATTTGGTCGCCAAATTATGGATTTAAGTTGAGTGATTTAGTAAAATTGCTTGATCGTAACAGTATATTTTGTTCTAATATAGTGTGTTAATTTTTGTGAAATATAAAATATATTAGGGATGTTATTAAAAAATATTTTTTCTAAATTATTACTTCTAATCACTTTTATAAATTTATTTTATAGAAAAGTTACAATAGATGGCGTAGCTGTGCCGCTATCTATTATTATATACTTATATTTCGTATTAATACAGATAATTTAAAATAAACAGACTATATTTATAAAAATATGTATATATATTTACGTTGGATTTTGGTAAATTAAGTAGTTATTATAATATTAAAATCATGAAATTTTCCAAACCCTTTTGACTAATTAATTAACACTAAATTTTTCCCTTCATACTTTAAGTATATAATACCAAAAAAAAATCGCCGTTATCTTTTGGATATGTAACAATTAATCCCAATGTTTGGACCGTTTCACGAATATATTATCAACCATTCCAATAACGAGCTTAATAATTCGAAAGCCGATCGATTAATTCAATAAGCTCTCGCGTTACAAAATAAAAATATAATAAATTTAGTGCGGTTAATAAACCTTTAGTGTCGAATAAAAAAATGTGCCGTTTTTTATACTTTACGACTCGCTTAACGTTCGCATTAAGCTTTTATACGTTACGTTTAATTTCGCATTTTTGCGTTTCAAACGAATTTATTGATCGAAAAAAAAATAATAATGTCAATTTGCCGTATCGAAATAAAATGTAGTCCAATGCAAATATTTTACAAATTTTTTCACCCACCCACCCGTTAATCTATTACTGTATATAAATTCGTTACATTCGTGACCGCATTCTGAGTGTTAAATATAATCCACGAGTATTAGAATTATATGAAATATAAAGTTCCTTATTACTATTTTTTTTTATTAAATTTATATAAAATAATTATATGATATTGTACATTTATTTTGTTTTATAAATTTATATATACTTTTAATATTTTTCATAGTGGAAAGTTAAAGGAAAATTGTAAAACAAATGAAAGTTTGGAATTCATTTTTTATTGTATACTAAATAAATATAAATTATATATATATATATATATATATATATATATATATATATATATATAATTTGATACAATATTTTGATATTACATTATTTAATAGTAAAATAAAAATAAGTATAAAATTTCATATGAAGACCATATGAAAAATCATTTGCTATTATTCTGCAAACAACCTATTATTACTGCAAATAACCTCAAACAACCTTAATATAAAAAGTTAAATCCAACATTATGTACTGTGGCTGTAGGAAAATCGCATCGGTGCGTCGCATAATAAACAGATTAACACATTGCGAGCGGGGGACGCGCGACGAACGACGGCGTTGCGACTATGCACATTTGCATTTTTATCGAGCAATATATGTATATATATATATATATATATATATAGAGAGAGAGAGAGAGAAAAAGAGAGAAACGTCCGCCGTAATCAAAAATATAAGAGGATGAAACATACAGTCTCGTATACATATACCATATAAATATATATTAATCTATAAATAAATTTTATTCAATTAACGACGTTATACAAAGTTTTTGTCGAAAGTAAAATTTCGACAATAAAACACGTAGCAAACGAATCGTTAACGGCGTGTCGGCGCATTTTGAAATATGTGTTTTTAATCCCCCGTTCGACGGCAAGGGGGTTGTTTCATCCCCAATTTTCTTGTACGCGATACGTTGTTTTCTTTTGTATCGGATGAAATCGAACCCGCTTGTTTTTTGTTTTGTTTTTGTTTTTTTTTTCGTACGTTCGCTTTATACGTATACGTATTAAAAATGTATACTAGAATGGAAACGTTAAATTTATTCGTTTGTTTCGAAGTACACGTAGGAAAGGCATTAAGTATCAATTCGTGTATCTACATATAAATAAACACACATACATGCATATATATATATATATATATATATATATATATATATATATATATATATATATATATATATATATATATATATGGGTGTGTGTGAGAGAGAGAGAGAGCGTTTAATTATCCTTATTTATATGTAATCTTGAATATTTTCTTATGAATAAAATTAAAATATTTTAAATATATTTAGGTGCGAATTTAATTTCGGTTCCACTTGAATAATAAAAAAGATAGCATGTTTATCTCTAAAATATATAACGAGCACATATAAAAATATTTTAATATATTTATGTATGAAAATATATCATAATTTCACGGAATATATTTCGCGTATAATTTAGGTATCTATATTTTAATCTAATTAAAGTTACTCCTGTTTTTCATTATTAAGATATTTTTAATACTAAATATTAAAATTTACTCTTTTTACATTTTATTTTAAAATGTTATATTTATTAACTTTCAATTATATATTGTATTTAATAAAAAAGTATTTGACTTATTACAGCATATATTAATTAATATCTAATAGTACATATATATATATATATATATATATATATATATATATATATATATATATATATATATATAATGGAACTTTCTTATTATATTATTATTACTAAATTGTTCAAATTAGTAATACATGTAACACAAATAAGTGTATTTAGTATCAATTTCCTTTTATTTCCGTTCTTACGTAGCCTGCGAGGAGCATTAATTTTCCGTGTTACGTGTCTTTAATCTTTAACTTTGTTATTTGACATCAATTATGTACATATTTAAAATAAGATATAAGAATTTAACATTCTTAATTATTTTCAATTGAAAATATTAATTTTATATTTTTTTAGTTAAATGTGAATGAATGGAAAATTTTATTATTTTAAATCTATTTCTAAATTTCGATTATAAGTCTTTCGATATCATACTTATTCAGCTGAAATATGTTCACCATTATAAGTCTATATGTGTGTGCGTCACGCTTTAAAAATGAGTGTGCTATGTGAAAATTTTTAGATTTTCCACTGAGAAAAGTTGACACGTACGCACTTACAGCATTTAAGAATTTTCAAGGTCACGTTACACTCTCGCTCGCAGACAAACGCACCCATCGCAAGATCGTTACTTAGAGAGAGAGAAAGAGAGAGAAAGAGAAAAAAATTGACACTTACCTACATTATTCAATTGAATTATTATCACACTGCACGTACGAAAGTCGAATCCATTGCGAAACTCGAGAACGGCTCGCGATTATTACCGAATATTATTTTATAATAGTTCAAATCTGCAGGAGAGGTATGAGGTGGAGATGTTATGGGAAAATTTGTGGAGGGGTTATTTTTTTTTATTTATATATACATATTAATATATATATATGTGTCTGTGTGTGTGTGATATAAAAAAGGGGGACAAGTTGTTACGTGAAAGTGCGCTTATTACGGAACGCGAGTCCCCCAAATGAGACCCCTCGCTCGACTGGCCGGCTGCTCTACAGATCTGGCCGGCTTTTCTCCGCTAAACTAGATTCGTCCATTGTTACACTCCGGGAACCGTTCCGTAACACACTCATAACGCTCCTTCCGATTTTTGCTATTTTAAATTATGTCGCTGTTTTTCCTTTAAAAATAGATTAAGTTTTTATTATATTACACGATTTTGATTTATTATCTTATCGAATATATATTATTTTAAAATAAACTCTTTATTATATTTAAATCATCTACAATTTTCTAATTCTTTACCTAGATTTTTTTATCATTAAATCATCAATTTAAATATGCGACAATAATTTAATAGATAAATATAAGAAAAGGATTGTTTATATATATATATATATATATATATATATATATATATATATATATATATATATCAATTTTTATTTTATTTTTCTCAATTTCTCTACCAATGTATATAACATTGTTTACTTGATATAACATATCAAATGTATTTTGAATTAAAAATAATGATAAAATATATAAATAAATATAAAAATATTTACAATATTTTTATATTAAAATAATATTAAAAAGTTCTTATTATAATTACTTTATATATATATATATACATTAAAACGATTTAAATATAAAATAATAGTCTAATATAAAAATATCGAAAACAAAAAAGGATAAATATATCATAATATTTTTCATGGAAAGCAATTGCAAACTACGACGGATTATTTTATTTATATATGTATATATATATATATATATATATATATATATATATATATATATATATATATATATATATATATATATACTCAAGCACGAGCAACAGCTTAATAAAAAATGTAACATGAAAGATTTCCCACATGAAAATAAATAGAAAATTTTTGAAAAGCGTTATCGAGCTCGTTCTGGAACGCGTCGAATTTTCCCCGAGATGCTGCGTTATTTGTGCGCATGCGTCACCAAGATGTATAAGCTGGGTGTGCGATCCGGTCAAAGAGAAGGGATGAGGGTTGTTCCTACACACACACACACACACACATAAATTCATATATATATATATATACACATGTGTACGCACTTAGGCCGGTTCGAATGAATTGTACCCGTGTGATACACGACTTACTTATATTTCTATCTCAATATATATAAACGTTTTTGTGTATGTGTGTGTGTAAATTCGGTTTCATCAGACGAAATCATCGGTTAATTGGGACAACCTCAAAGACGTGTCTCATTGGAAAATTTCAGTTAAAGTTCGCCAATTTGCGCTCGCACTAATTGAACCGTGTCTGTTTTTACATAGACGTTCTATTTATTATATTAGAAAGCGCATAGAACTTTACAGTAACACGGATATATATATATATATATATATATATATATATAAATATATATATATATATATATATATATATATATAAATATATATATATATATATATATATATATATATATATATATATATATATATATATAAATATATATATATATATATATATATATATATATATAAATATATATATATATATATATATATATATATATATATGCAAAATAAACTAGAAGGTGGGTGGAAAGATGTTGACAGGAAAAAAGAAAGTTTTACTTTCAAAGTTGTGCTTTCAACGCTTAATGTTCGGTGTGTTTTAATGCGTTTTAAGTGCGAACGTACTAAGTGTTTAATGTGTCTTGAATGCGTAGTTTTAGAGGTCGTAAGACGTATTGCACATTCACTTATGTCTTTTTTAATATATTATAACTCTGAGCTCTTGCTAATATATATTTATATACCATATATATATATATATATATATATATATATATATATATATATATATATATATATATATATATATATATATATATATATATAAATATTTTTTGATATTATAATTTGATATTTATAAATTGTATTTTAAGTGATCGCCTTTTTATCTATATTCTAGATATAATTTATTTAACTTTTTGAAAGTATAAATTATGAAACACTCTATATTTGTATTATATTCGTACATGAATTGTTTATTATATATTTACTAAAATCTCGACTAATTATTAAGTATCTCATAATAACCCTTAATACTTATTATTTGCGGTTGTTAACCTTGATTTTTTAATGAAATAAATATTTAATATATTTTTTTATAAAATAAATTATGTTATTATTTGAATTTCCGTTGTAAGTGATATTAAATAACATAATTGAACAATATTATTAATAATTATTAAAGTATAAATAAATAAAAAATTTTAATAATAAACAATGAAAAATAATACTAATAAGTAAGATTTTTAGAGATTTTTCTTGGTGTTATAAGTTAATTTTTAAATTTTAGATGTATTTTTTTTGGACTTTATATTATATTAGGAATGTTTTATTTTTCAAATATCCTAATGACACTCGATATATATGACTTTCTTTTACTCATCTTGATTATCTTATTAAAAATGTATTTAATATGGATTATATACAATCATTAATTTACAAATATCTAAAAAAATATAATATTTAATTAATATATAAAAAAAACAATATAATGAAACTAAAAAAAAATAAAATAAAATAAACCGTCGCCATATCGATCAATATAATTTACACAAACTCGCATATAAATTTTTGGCATAATACCGTATTGATAATTTAATTACGGCGATTAACGTCAATATTAAAATCCAATAAATAATACAAAAGGCGACCGAACTAGGGGTTGAAATCGGGGGGGAGGGGCCGAGGGGGTTAATATTTGAGTCGTTCAAAAGCCAAAACGCTCAACCCCTTTAAATTACCAATATGTGCGGCGTACGTTGCCCGAATACAAATAGCACTTTTTGGCATCCAATCTACTTTAAATTATTTATCTTCGCGACTTATCACGATCCCCCGAAAAATTGACTTATTAATTGTTTCATTCAACCCTTCGCAACCCCCGAAATAAAACCTTTTTTATACTCTTATCGTTTTAATTATTATAAGTTAGATAACAATAATTTCAGATTAAAATTATATATATATATATATATATATATAATGCTATCGCCGCCGCCGCGCATCCACGGTGTCACCCTCGTATGCTGCTTTATTTTTACAATTTAATATTTAACGATCTTTACAACTCGAAATATACATCTTTGCAATGTCGGTGTTCATGTAAAATATTTTATGTTTTCTTGTAAAATATTTTAGCATTTATGATCTAATTTTGCTTCGATTTTCCTCAATTATGATAACTGACCTCTTAAAGTACTGCTAATATACGTGAACATCGTACTTTTCGCAGCTGACTGCTTTTATGCATCATTACAAATTACAAATGTTTTCGTTAAATTTTATACTTTTTTCTATAATAGTCATTGAAATTAATTAGAATTTACTATTTTTTATTTGTTTTATTTCAAAGTGATTTTTATTTTATTTTATTTTATTTATTTATTTTTTGGTAAAATCTGATATGTAATAAAAAAACGTATGTATTTCTAATGATCTAACAGACACAAGTCCACTTGTATAAATATGAAATTATTTTTACATAAATATTTTTTTTTGATTTTATCAATAGAATTTCATTATAAATTATACTTTATATATATATATATATATATTTATATATATATATATATATATATATATATATATATATATTTATTGTATAAATATAATATATAATTTAAATTTATTTTTTACCCTTTAACGATTGTAATTAACCTTCTTATTGTTTATCGTAATTCAATTGCCGACGTGAAATTCCAATAACTCAAATTATCTGATAATTTCGCATTCAGCAAATTTGATTCATTGAAAATGAATACAAAAATACAATTGATCGATAAAAGGGTAAATTTTATGAATAATTTATATAACAAAAAAGGTAAAATAAATATTTAACCGTTTTATCTTTATTCGCATATATAATGTATATTATATATTTTTGCGATTAGATCTACTCTTATCCGTCAGTTTTTATTGAAAGATTTGTCGTGTGACTACATTTTTCCTACGATGTTATTCTTATCCACGATATAGAATCATTAATTTCATATATTACATTCGTTCGGTATGAAAAAAAACATATATATATATTTTTTTCGAATTTATATTATATAAGAAAAACACATATAAGGTAGATCCTAAACTCGCGTCGAATTTATTGGGACTAAAAAAGCTCTCAGGGCTTAAACTGTCTCATGAAAAACGGTGAAACTCTTACGTCTGTTTCCATTTATATTTATATATATATATATATATATATATATATATATATATATATATATATATATATATATATATATACGAATCTATATATGTTGTGTTTAAAGAATTATTCCATTTATTTTCCTTTATCAGAGGGCGAACAATACATATAATATTTCAAATAGAAATATTTGTGCACAGGGCTTAAGATTAAATCCCTTTTCGTTACGAATTCGTATAAAAGTCGTAAAGGGACTTGTACTATTAATCTTTACGCAAACGATAAAATTCTTTAAAAAAATGTATCATTTTTTTCCATGATGTTCTATAGATTTGTTCGTTGAATATTTATTTGATTAAATACTTAATTTAATATACAATATATATATATATATATATATATATATATATATATATATATATATATATATATATATATATATATATATATATATCGTTGTTTTCGGTCGTGAAAATGTTTAAGTTCTATTTTTAATAAAAAAAAATAGGAAAATTCTACCTCATATAAAAGTATAAAAGAACAAAGAAACGGGGTAAAACGCGTAAAAGATTCGACCTTTTTGTTGAGTCTCGGCGCTGGTTTTTTTTTATTATTAAAATTCATTCAGCAAATTTGTATTCAGTCTTTCGTTTTATTATGTATTGAAAAAAAATGATTGATAAATCCATTTTTTTGGTACAATTTTTATACCGTAAATTTAATCATAAAAATCATTTATAATTTGAAATTAAAATTTAATATTTTATATAATTTTTCATTATAGAAAATATTGTTTTTAGCGCAATTATTCATTGCGCTCGGTTCTAATGTGTTTAATTAATATGCAAGTAATTCATTAAGATTTAAACTCTGAATTCATAGCATGACAATCAAACATGATAATAATCATAACCGAGGCAAAAAAAAAAAAATAAGTATAGACTTATATAATAAAGTGTCTGAAATTTAGCATCTCGAATATGTAACGTTCATTTCTACACGTTGAGTTTCATTCCCACGAGAAATCATTTTGTACACTTGTACCCTTAGAGTTTTGCCATTATTACGCGAAGAAAAATAACGGTATATAAATTTTTACGATTCGTAAAAATTTATATCGTTGCAAATTTGTAAATTGCCGTTTACAAAAAATAAATATAAAAAGAATACGCGATATTCTTTCATTCAATATTCTTCATGTAAATATTTGAAAAGTTTTCTTTGTTTCATACAAGAAATTTATTTTTATATACAAAATATATGTATAATATTTTACAAATGTATATAGAATGTGTATATCATATAAACAATTATAAAATATATTTTTATTTTATATTATGGATAAAATTTATCTCGAATTGGTTGTGTTAGACTTTTTTGTCTATCTCCAACAGTTGGTGCTCCAGCATTTTGCAATATAGACTGAGTCATCTACAATATTAAAAAAAACATATTTTTATTCTATTAATATATTTATTATGTATAAATTATAATAAAACTTAAATTCAATTACCAAATCGTATTCAGACTGAACAGATGAATAAAACGGTGATACTTTAAATGCGTCTCCGAATAAACCATCACCAGCTGAACCAGTTCTAGGTAATATGGATTTTCTAGCTGCATGCTGAAGTCTGGCTTCTCTGCATGTGCCTAAAAGTGAATCCATCGATATTTTCATTTCTTTTCCCGTAGATTTTCCTAAAGTTGTAGAAGACATTGATAGTTGGGCTTTCACATCTTTTCCACCGCTTCTTCCGACAGATAATGATCTATTACTGCCCTTTTTTGATACTTTACTCTTTTTACTCTCGTTTCGGTCCAAATTCATAATTGATGATTGAGATAATTTAGCATTTGATTCCCTTATAACTTCTCTGCACATTTCTAAATAATCTCCTTTGAACGAAGCATTATGATCACCTAAATCATGAAGTTCTTTATTTTGTAAATACTCTCTCTGTACCTCCAAATCCAATTCTTCTTCTCGAGTTCTTGGTGTTGGAGTTTCAGTCTTTAAAAATCATATTTTTGATTATATTTAAATTTTAATTATTTATTATTTTTTAAAAACATTTTAAACCTGTGATTTTTTAGAACTATCTGTGCTAGTTGTCGATTTCTTATCCGTCTTTTTATTATTGCCTTCATCACCTGATAACGCGTCTATATTTCTTCTTCTATAATATTGTCTGATCGATGCTCTTTGTTTATACGGTGCATTATTCTTTTTTGGACTAAAATAATTACAAATAAATTCAAATTAAGTACAGTAGAAAATAATAATAATTTAATTATAAAAATATTATATTTTTTCTGACTTATTAATAAAATACATTTTTTATATATTTAATGCGTTTTAACAATACCTTAAAGTATAATTATGTTTATATAAAGAAGGTTGTAAAGTTGAAGATATACATGGACCAGAAGCTCTTCTTCCACCCCTAGCTAGTCTGTGTAGAGCTTTTAATGCACCAGCTCTTTCACCTCCGTCTCCCAGCCATCCTGCTAATTCTTGCAAAACCTTAACAATTGAATATATATTTTTGCATAAAAATCAATATCGAACATATTCTATAAAATACGTTATATTGTATCTTACGCTATATCTTTGCATAGCTATTAAAGCTTTCACGACTCCGGTATATTCTCGATGGGGTGCGAGTTGAAAATTAGTCGACAAGACCGTATTCATTGGACTGAAGTCTCTTAAATGGCAATGCAAGGAATATTCCACATCATCTGTATAAATTTTTCTCAGTTAATAAAATATTATTATAGATATAAAACATTTATTCGGCATAATAATTAATAGAAAGTATATAAAAAAAAATTCATTAAATTAAATAAAAAAATTAATACTGATTATTTTAGAATTTCATAATTTGAAAAATTTAAGGATATATAATTATATATAGATAATTAATTGTATTGTTTTAATAATATGTATATTGAAATACCAATTGTTTCACTGTTTGTTTCGTGCTCGGCAACGTTCAGCTCTCCCAAAACTGTGGGTCGCGCCGGTTTATTTTTCATTCTGAGCGTACTTCCGTTAGTCCAATATGAACCGAATATATTTTCAGAATTTCTTAACGTGTTATATTTGGAATTGACACTTCTCAGCGTGTGATATTTTTCGTA
This sequence comes from Leptonema lineaticorne, assembly GCA_024500535.1. NCBI lineage: Eukaryota > Metazoa > Arthropoda > Insecta > Trichoptera > Hydropsychidae > Leptonema > Leptonema lineaticorne. The sequence goes on along the minus strand of JANIJI010000014.1, from coordinate 8,550,954 downwards.
ATGATTACCGTCAAACTTCATGCTTTTGACGCTTCTCAAAGTGTGCGTGTTCGATACATCGCCGAAGTTCAAGTCGAATTTACCACCATGAAGGATCTCTTCGCTTTTACTGGATAGGACTGTGGATCCATAGCTGAAAACGTACATTTAGATTATTAAATAAGCTCAGATAGATCTGATTAAAAGGGTTATCCGATGGCATCGTCGATTTAAAACTTTCCTATTTATTAGTTTGAAAGGGTATCGAAATGTATATATTATACATACCCAGACTCCCTATCTAATCCATAGGCGAAAGCTTCTACAACACATTTCTCGGCTAATTTTAATTTTGTCATATTGCTATCTTTTCTATTTATATAGAAAGTATTCCAAATTTCCCTCTCACGTATGTCTTTGGGGAGGCTCAAATCAAATTTCAATATTTTACCGTTGGGGGTTGCGAACAGAATTCTTAAAGCTGTGAAAAGTATATATTTTTTTTATTATTTCTTATATAAATTATAATCTTTAATTAAAAATGAATCGAAATAAACCTGAATTTATGCTAGAGACGATATTTAAAGTATCCAAAATATTTTCTGCCCAAATCCATCCTTTTGAAGCTGCTTCTAATATACCATCAGCAGGATTAGCAGTTCCTTCGCCAACCATACTACAAAATGTTTGTAATGATTCTAATTCTTTTTCACATACCCTAGATTTGAATTCTTCTAAATGCCAACAATTTTCATGAGAAGTCATAAATAATAAATCCAAATATGGCTTTAACACTGGACTTAGATACTTTTTATCATCATCGACAGCTTTATATAACCATCGCAATAAAGTCCTCACTAAAATTGAATCATTCACTAAATCTTCTTTTTGGGTTTCCGGATCTCGTCTTACAGAATCTAATAAATATGCGGATGCTGCGTCGTAACAATTTTTTAATTTGTGTCTTTTTATAGTATCTTTAGAACTAGTATTTTTAACAAGTAATGCCGTTTTGTTGTCCTTCGATGTGGTTTTGGTGAATAAATTATTTGGAAAATTTGTCTTTAGAAAGTAATCTCTGGCTTGATCTAATATTATAGCCAGTAGATGTATTAAATCTTCTATTGGATCTTGGCGTTGATAAGATATTGTTGTTAAGCTGCCTTGATACCAATCATTAGATTCCTGAAACGATTTATTTTTACTAAATACATTCAGTTTTATCACAGAGTAAAGTTGAACTCACTTGGATTACAAGTTGCCTTGCGGCTAGCAATTCTCTAGCAACTGCAGCAACATACGATAATTGACGTGGTGAATATGGAGGAGCACCAGCAAGTCTTCGTCCTTTAGTACTGCCAGCCGGAGTCAGTTCTTGAAGTAACAAACTCCAACGACTGCATAACGCAGATTCCAGTCTTTCTTGAACACTTGGAAATGTTTCTGTGCCTTAAAATTATCTATGATATGTTAATTGTTATAAATGGTCGATATATTTGAAATCGGTGTTTATTTACCTTCTTCGATCTTTTTGCCGCTATCTTCGTGCATTCGTTTTAAAAAATTTGCCAGACAATCAGCATCACCTCTCCAATCTCTTTCGCTGATCCTAGCAGAACGCCACACTGTCATTTTTATCATATCGCATCCATGAAAAAAATAATGTCTACCAGTTCTACTTCTAATTTGACCTAGTAATCTAAAAAAGGAAAGCAACATTAATTTCATATTATTTTATTTTATACATTAAAAAATTAAAATTTACGTGTCAAAAACACAAAGGACGTGGTGTGCTAAATGATTAGCTGTCCACGAACGAAGATCACCAGCTGGAACTCTCCCTGATGATTTTTCAACCTTCCATAAAAGAGCTTCTTCTATCATAAAACGACTTACTGCTCTTAAAGGAGGCTTTGCATACAAATTAAAGTTTATTATATGAAGTCATTAATTTTGAAATAAGTTTTTAAAATAAATAAATACCTGTCCTGTTGCTCGTAAATGATCTAATACAGCTGTACAAATTCGTGTTATCCTTAAAAAACCTTCTCCTCTCGCTGCTAAAACCGATCTAGCTCCGGCAGCCCAAATTTGCCAACCGGCACATCTTTCTGACCATTGTACACCAGATCCAGGACCGCCACCAACTACAAAAAATCCCTAAAAATATTTTTTTATTACGTAATTTCATAACTAAGTATTATAAATATATAGAATCTTATCGATAAATACTGTTTGAGCTGCTCTATAAAATGATAAAGCGTCTAAATGTCCTATAGGTATTCTTGAGGGAAAATCGCTTCCGGCTGGCCATCCATGATAAGCCGTTCCCAATGTTAATTTTGCCTCTGCGCCTCCAGCCAATGCACCTCCAGCTAAACGAATCCTTACCCATGGATTTCCTTCGACGATTGCTATACGATAATCTCTCGGTGATGGAAATTGACTTTCTTTAGCTAAAATAAAATTTATTTCAAATATTAATTATAAATATAATTTTGTATATAATATAAATTAACGAACCGTTTCCATAGAAGCATTGTTGATGAGGTTTTAAATTTCTTAAACGCTGAAGAATACACGATTGTACAATATATCCTGGTGCTGTAGTTGAATGAGCTTCTGAACTAAGATCGCTTCCAATTATTCCATCGGCTGCAGCAGCTGCTAATACTTCGACCCATCTTTCTATCACTTTATCACTTAAATTCCAAGAATAAATAAATAATACGTTGAATTATTTAAAAAACAAATGAAATCAACACAGTTTGATATTTGTACTGACCGTCTTAGAAAACCAGATGGTGTGAGAAAATCTTGCCACTTATGAAGTACGTGCTCCTGTGGACGAAGACGAGCACAACCTGGAGGACCCTCGGCCACTGAACAATTACCGTCCAGGTCATCTAACAAAACGAGATATTCCAATGAACTGGACTTGCACTGTCCTCGAAAAAAATACATTTTTATTTCAAATTAATCGTTTAAAACTAAAAAAAAATAATCATATTTCAATACACGCTGAAAACTTACGATTCTATCTTTATGCAAAACTATCATAAACTTTGAATTGAATCTAGAGTCTTTTGCGGCCGCTCCGCAAACTAATCCTTGTATAAGACGTTCCGCAATACTTTCAGCATCTTCAGTTAAATATTCTGAAAATATTCTATTATTATTTTACAATATTTTAATATTTAAAATTTCAATATAAAAATGCGTCTTACGTATCGTTAATTTTCTATATTGATGAATATTTATAAAGCTTAATTAAGTATCTGAGTAATTACATAATTATTTTCATATAATATCGAAGAAAACCCTCAACAAAAAAAAATAAATAAAATAAATAAAAACATCGAATATCTCGATTTTTATTCACTTCGTTGCCAGGGTTAGAATTCAGAAAGCTCACAAGCGTATTGATTTTTATTTATTTTTCAAGTATTATATTAATAAAATGTAATAATATTGTAAAAGAAACACGAACAATTAAATATAAATTATAAACAAAAAATATTCATATTTTCATCGGTAATTTTAAGTATCATTTTCACGATGAAAATCAAATTACAGTAACACATATATATATATATATATATATATATATATATATATATATATATATATATATATTTATATATATATATATATATATTTATATATATATATATATATATATATATATATATATATATAATTTTTAATTTATTTTTTATAAATTGCTGTATATATTTTCTATATAAAATTATATCACTAAAATTTTATTAAATTATAATTAGTGTTTAAAAATATAATTCAAATGATATTGAAACAAATAAATAAACGAATTTGTACTTGGATCCACTTATATATTAGAGAACAAGAAAAAAAATCGGATAAATTATATTTTAAAATAAATATATTTAAGACTTAAAAAATAAATATTTTTTATTGAAATATTATATTATTCATATTCAAATAATGTGTTTAAGTGCACATAAATTGTTTCAATTGCAACATAAATTACGATATAATAAAATTTAATCTAGTACAAATAATAATTTTTGTCCGATTTGTAAATAGCGCACGACCGGAAACACATCGGCGTGAACCGGAAACGGAAACAAAGAGAGGCACCCGTCACATGAACGTACAAAGGGCACACATGTTAACGTGTTGAAAGTGAAAATGATCGATTAAAACGCATTCATTTATGAAAATAACGCTTTTTTTTCTATATGTAAATATATATATCCAGCAATAATAAGTTAAAAGAAAAATTCATTTCTCAAAATCACTATTTATATTGAAAATAAAATTGTTTATTCAACGAATTTCTATGAAATTTAAGTCCTTATGATAGCACAATTTTTCTATATGTTATGCATTGAAATATTTTTCAATTATATTACGTATTATGAAAAATTCATATATGGCTTATAATAGTATATAATTAATTTATAATAATAATAAATTTAGTTATTATTGATATTATTATTTATATTTAGGTCTATCGATACGATATTATTTAAAGATTAAATTGAGAACTAATGATTAATTCTGAAAAAAAAGTTAGATTAGAGAAACCTGAAAGCTGAATATTAATTAATTTTGAAAAGATTTATAATATTATTAATATTATAATATAATATATAGATATTTAATTCAATTTTTTATGATTAAAAATTATTTTTTTATTATTTTTAGATTCAATTGTCAAAAAATTAGATATAAATTCAAATTATCAAAAATGGAATAGTTTACATAAAAGTGTTTATATAAACTATTATAAATAAAATAAAATTGTTTCTATATAACAGGGGTATCAAAATTTTTGATTGTCAAGGACATCTTTATTCTCAAATTATAAATGGCGAGCTATCGACTTAAAAATCTAAAACTTAACTTCCCACTTGCAAACACAGACTTCTTAAAAAAAGTAGGAAACTGATAACAATTTCGCGGGTAACCGGTGGACCGCGATCGCTACTTTGGGTACTTCTGTTATATACGAAAGTGTGATTGGTGAAGAGAACTATCGATCGCTGAAAATTAACTTACGCGTTCTTAGATCGTCTCCTAAATTGTTGAGTTTGTTATTCAGACATTTCAGTTGAGCGACTGTGAATTTCAGCTTGGAGTGCGGAAGATGAAGATCGGCTCCAGCCACATCCACAGTATCTGCGACGCTCGCTGAACAACCCATTTCCAAGCAAACCTTCGGAAAAAAAATAGTTAAACACGTTTTCAGTTGCGACATCTGAAAGTTTCACTCGCAAACCGTTCTGAAAAGTTTCATCGACTTTTCAGCAACATACGGATATAATATTTTTTTTTACTATTCTTTTAAGTTTCATTTTTAATATTATGCTTGTTTATTATGATTTTAATTTAGTAATGTTTTTCTTCGTGTATATTATTCATATTTTGTGATATTGCTCTTACATTAATTAATTTTATCTCTTTAAAAGGAATAATATCAAAAGATTGATGATAATAATAACAATGACTCATTAAAATAAAAATTAATTAACCTGTTCCCAAAAAGAAATTTTGATATACATTTTTTAATATACAAAATTAATTAAATGATTAAATTCTATAAGAAGGAAAAATATCTGAGGGTTGGCTAATGTTGATGATTTATAAATAAAGAAAAAAATATTTCATTACCGATTTATGTTACATTATATAGGTTATAATAATTATTTATTTTAAAACTTAATAGAAAAAATAAATTGAAATCTTTCTTCAATTAGATATATTTATATTAAAAAAATATTTTATCTATTTTGTCTAAATATTAAATCATAGAATTTTATATATTAACAATATAATTTATATTTAAATAAATATTAAAAGATTAAAAATAAACAACTCACTATTATTTATATAAATAAAAAAGCTGCCCTCGTTCGCAATTTAATGAATTACACTGCTATTTAATAAATCGCATTAAACTATCAAACGTAGGTTTCACATTATCACCGTCGATATATTTGTCTGTCCATGCGTAACGCTTTCAATTCATATATATATATATATATGAATTCATATATATATATATATATATATATATATATATATATATATATATATATATATCAATAAACACGTATAATTTATATAATCGAACGTTGTTATTTGTTTTTATTCGATAAAATAACGTAATAATAATGAAACTATATAAATAATAAAAAAAACAGAGTTTTAACCCTTTGCGTCACTGCGAAAAGGACGAGACCGAATGACAGACTAATGACCGCACAGACAACGTATCAACTGGAACGTTAAAAAAAATGAAAAATTGAGAGATAACTTTTTTTTATCGTAAACCGTAATTACCTTTGTTGTATTAACTCGAATGTACATTGTGGGTGGGGAACATGTATACCACAACTTTACATATGTAAACAATGTAACGATGCCTTTTATTACATTGAATTTTTTTATATGATACACGTGTATATAATATATATATATATATATATATATATATATATATATATATATATATATATATATATATATGCATGCGGCAATATGTGTATATGTTTACGGGCAATTTGCATAATTTAATTTTTAATAAAAATTCATAATTGTTGTAATTATATGAGATATTCGGGTGACGTTGGTTAGTTTGCTCGTATAATCTCTTCATGTACGAACATAAGGTGGATCAGAAAGAAATGGTACAATGATTTATAAATGAAAACATTGAAAAGTACGAATTAGTATAATTAAAAAATATATATACTAAATGATACTCGTATTATGAAAGATTAAAATTTGTGATCGAATTATTATATTATTTTTTTTAATTTAAATATATACATATATATTTAAATTACTCAAAGTAAAAAGTTATACACGAAATTTTAAATTTGAACCTATAATTATTCAAAGTTTCAACTCAGCAATGAGTTTTTTTATAATTACATATTATTTTTAAAATTCAATGTCGAAACAATAAGTTTCCAAAATTAATGATATTCTTATATTTCAAGCTTAATAACTTTTTATATAAAATATAATGAAATTTTATGATAGGATATGCTCTTATATTACTCATATTTACCATTTAATTTTATCTAAATATGTAATCTAATACTGATAAGCAATTGTGAGGAGAGAATTTTAAAGAAATAACTTAAATATATACATTATATATATATATATATATATATATATATATATATATATATATATATATATATATATATATACATTAATATAAGTTTCTATTAATCTTTATTTAAAATAATTTTTATTTGTATTTCATAATATTATAGTTTTTAACAATATTCAAGCACAATATATACGAAAAAGTATCCGATTTCACGGCGTAATAATTGAATACTAAGTACATAGTTAATGTAATTTTCATCTAATGCTTCGGTAAAAAGGCGACTGTCAAAGGTTAATGAAGGTAATCTTATGAAATACAAAAGATAATCATATCGTTAACTTCAACTATAAAGTTGATCATTCAATTCATTAATTAATTTTGATTACATATAAAAAACGAGCCGTAAAACTTTCTATAAAAGTGTCAAGCTTTTTAATTTTAAAATTTGCAATTATTTAAATTATTTTTAATGTAATATTTTTTCAAATTTTTTACATATAAAAATAATTTAATTTTAAAGTAAATATACAGCTTATAGTCGAGAATACATGTGATATACTTTATTTTTTATTTTATATTAATTTACAATATTATATATCAATTTTGATATATAAAAAAAATAATAGTCTAAAGATTTTTTCGAATGAATAAAAAATACTGTAGAAAAATAGCGTCTATTGTATCTGTTGATGTCGGTCATCATTTCATTGGCGCACACCGTGAATATTTATGTAAATACTTCTTTTTTTTGGCAAACATTATAATGCTCTATTCACAATATAAATATATTTTTTCTATCTATTGTACGTCTATAATACAAGTTTAATATATATTAAATTAATTTCGAAGGCAAATAAACGTTTGACACGCAATAGCGTAAATAAAAAGAAAAACTTTACACATTACGCGCAAATAATGAACCGTGCACAATGTTCGACATTAGCCGGAACTTTTTTTCAATTTTTCCCCCCCTTTTTATTATTTACTTTTATTTTTTTTTGCCGTAAAAAATAAATGCTAATGTTCGTTATAATATAAATATTAATATTTATTTTTTTTTCGTATTTTTAAACGCGAAACGATTTATTTCATATGATAAATAACATTATTATTTTTATTAATGTCATTATATTTTGGTCACTCTGTAGTTTAAATTGCATTTGCGACCTTTGATATTTAGTGGATTAAATATAATATTTAATATATACTTTCGGTTGAAACTTTGGTATAATAATAACTCGGGATGTTGCTGAAAAATATACATGTACTAAGAGTGCTAAAATCTGGATTAAACGTAATACACGTAAAAATATCATTAGATATAGCGTATTTTTTGATAATAAATTTTATAAATTTACATATTTTTATCATTTAATTAATATCTATGAATATATAAATATATGATAAAGAAATTACAGAATGTAAATTATATACATATTTACTGAACAATTTTAATTTCGATAAAAAGTTGAATTTGATGTTAAAAATCGTACAATTTAAAATAAATACATATAAATATTATTAATTTTAAGACATTATATAATATTTGGAAAAACTAACAATATGAAATACCTTGTCACTGCGCTTTAAATATTCTCCGAAAAATAAATAAATAAAAAAAAACACACTTGTATCCTTTGCGCTGTCACAATTTCATTTGTACAATATTCAAATATCTTTCACCGCACAAAAACAAAGGAAAAAAAAACAACAAATTACAAAACCTCGCACAACGACGAATTAACTTTATGTGTGACCGTTTGAAATTTTTATATATATATTCTTTTTTTCATGGTTTTCATATAAAAGTTACAAAGCCGGATATTTCGAACACATAGGAAACAAATGCGATTCACACACACACGCGCACACACACACACACACACACACACACACATATATATATGCGATGACGTCGATGATGATAATGATAATGAGACCATGGCAACAATTGTTAATATAATCGAATCGTCCCCGATCGCTCTTTTCACTGATTCGATGACATCCGGTTTTTTGTATATCGCAAACAAAAATAGATTTTTAACCGTGAGATGACCGCATTATTAATTATATATAAAACAAAAAAAAATATTCGTGTTTTTAAAATGAACATGTAAATAAAGCATACAGGATACACGTGAATTGTACATACTAAATAATCAAACTGCGCCATCTATTGACTCTTTGTATGATATGATTATATTATAATGATAATAATGTTACATAGAAAGTTTTTTATTCATAATTACAAAAAACATATTTTTTTTTAATAATTAATTTTATAATCATCAACTGAAATACAAGACAACAGTTTTATCATCATATAAAAAAGTTAAGCAACATAAAATTAAATTTTAGTGTTAAGTAAATTTTACGTATTAATTTTAAATAATGTTGTAAATTATTTTTTTCTTAAAAAAGCAATATAATATTTAATATTTTATAGTAAAATTTTTAAGGAAGATGGAAAACATTTTATTTATTTATTTTTTAGTCTACACAACAAGGATTTCATTATAGTTATCGTTTTCATATTTAAAATTGAAAAATAGAAAAAAGATCATAATATTAAACATTTTATTTGTCAAAATTTTCAGTTTTATATTTGAAATTCAACTTTCATAATATAATAGATAAAATTAATAAAAAAAATATTTAAGATAAAAAATATTAAGATCAAGTGAATAGTCAAATTTCATTCACGTTTAAAGAGAATATATAGAAATTATATTAATGTATAATTTTTCATATTCAATATAAATAAATAACAAATATTAATTATTAACAATAAATAAGAAATATTTTAATTAAACAACAAAAATAATAGTATTAAAATTATAAATAATACATACGATTTCAGCTATATTTTTAATTATTTCAGTTGACATTTTTTCGCGACTCCTCTTGATTACTAATCAAATATCAAAACACCTTCAGGAAAAACATATTTATTATCCAAAAAGTAATATATATATATATATATATATATATATATATATATATATATATATATATATATATATATATATATATATATATATATATTAATCACTACACAATAAAGTCAGACACTTTTAAATACAACATCCTTGATCACACAACACGATATTTGAAATATCCTGACAGGTAACCCAATATGCTATGGATGATCGTAGGTCTTGGCGTTGCTGCTTCTTAACACCGCCGGAAATGAAAGTAGAATGAGCAAATCATGGTGTGTAGAATTGATTCCGTGTTTTCACCACCCGTGGAAAAGTCAGGGGTTTGACGATGGTGGATTATCGTGCGGTTAATCCTTCGCGAACAACTTCACACGATTTCTATGTTTAACCGTTTTATTTTGTTGTTGTTTTTTTTTTATTCACTATAACAAAACTTATTTCTCATCGTCGAAAAACTACTATAATAATTTATAATTGTTTTGACCTCAAACCGTCTGATTTTCTTTCAGTTCAATAATAGAAATTCGAAACGAACCTTTTCGGACGTTTTCCTTGTTTTATATATTATTTTTAATGCTATTCGTGACTTTTTTTATATGGAATAGGAACTGCATAGGCTCAAGGTTGTTTTGTGGATCAATGAATTATGTCAGTGATGATTTTAATATGGAATAATAGTGAGAAATCTTTCAAAGTTTTATAATAAAAAATAATATCAAAACTTATTCTATTGCAATAAAAAAATGATATAAATTTTAGAATATTTCGCAATAAAATAGAAAATTTTTAATGTTATCATTAATTTTATATCAATATTAAATATAGTTAAATTATTTGTATAAGCATAAAAGATTATGATCATATAATTCTCTATTAAGTTTAAGCGTCAATCATTAAATTATTTTTTTTAATACCATAAGCTTGATTTTGTATTAATTTAAGATTATAAAAATATTTAATACTAATTTAAGTTAAAAGATATTAAAATTATAAAATGTCAATGAGGTAGAAAACAACTAGAAAATATTAATTTTAATATATTTATATTTCAATTTTTTAATAGAAGAAATTAAATCAATATTTTGATTAAAATTTCGTTTCTGATAAAAATAAAAAGTATATATTAATTAAAAACAGAGTACATTTATCGTATAATAATAGATAGCATTTATTTTCTTGTACGTAATAAACGTTTACACGATATCCGCTAAGCTATCAGATTTTGTACGCAACTTTAACTTTAAAAAGTATTATAGTTTCTCAACAATCAGATATTATCTTTGTTTTTATGGTGCACTATTTAGAAGAACAGCGTCTTCTCGTCGAATAAAAACGGGGGGTTTTCGTGTGTAATTTTTGGAAAATACAACCAAAACACACACACCCCCCCCCTGATAGTCGTAGTCGTCACGCAATTCGCCACCCTTTAATGTGAACATCGCAAAGCTACGAATTATAGGCGAAAATGGTCAATTAAAAAACTTAATATGAAAACTTGGAAAATATATAAACACTCTAAATGTATACGCAGACAATATCGATAAAGAAATAAATTTATACGTATGACATTTATAATGATGAATAATGTCGGTATTCAACTTGGAAAACTTTCATATATATTGTATTGTATATAAAAAATATATTTGTAAATCTTCAATTTTTATTATATAATATTTTATCATACTTAAAAAATGATATATCTATCATCTTCATTATGTTTCTTCATCTCAAATCAGATATATATCAATTTAAATATTTTCAAAATATATCTGTAGAATTAGCATATATTTATTAAATAAAATGTATATCAATTTTATATGTAATATTTATATGTTTTTTTTAATAATATTTTAAATAAAATAATGTATTAAATTTATGAGTAATTATAATGTATGCATATTATAATATATTATAAGGATTTACAGTTATAGCTTGTAGTAATATTAAACGAAGGAGTGCATTGCTTCTAGATCAGAGATATTCAACTTGCGATTTTTGAAATTCAATTTTTACACTTTATAAATATTATACAAATACAAATTTTGATCGAATTAAAAAAAAATATGATCAGTAAGATATTTATTTCATATTTAAATTTATTTTAAACATCTTTTCTATATTACTTACCCATTTTTTTTTCAAATTCTTACGGAATTCTATTTTGTCATTATTCCGTTGACTAATTGCAATGTTTTCTAATCAGTTCTCATTCTAAGAACTTCGTGATATACAATAATAACCTCATATCTTATCAGTTGGTTTAGTTTATAGTAAAAATATTGTAATAGAATTTTCGAAAGTTTATCGCATTAAAGAAAACCACATTTTTAATACTAATAAGCAATGATTTTTTATTTTAATTTAAACCTTACATACGCGAAAATTTATCATTTCTATATGTAGATATAAATAGAAAATCTTATTACATTTCACTAAGAATATAATTTGAAAAACTCTGTTTTAATCGCACATTCGTCCATATCGACGTACGTAGATTTTTTTTATCACGAAAGCTTCTCCAACTTATGTTTAAAACTTGCAAAACGGAAACTTCGACGTAAGTCGAAAACGTGACGATGAAATACGCCGTTTTACGTGAGCGTCGTTTGCATATTTAGCTCCTAGGTGAATATAAAATTGAAGGTCGACACAACTTTCGGCCAAACTGTAAACGACGACGACTCGTCACTTCGGCATAAATACCGAAATAACGGCAAATTATATATTAAGTTTAATCAAGTCGGAAATTACCCTAGGAGCGTCGAAATGTTTCGCCGACGAAAACGATTATAAGTTATTTTTGTACGTTATTTATTATAAAACGCAACAATAAAATAAGCGCCAGCGAAATGATTCATCGGCGTTCAGACGCTGAAAGGTCGTAAGTGCGTGTGATTTTTTTTTTTTTTGAGTCCTATAAATAAACCGATTCTTATTTGCAAGTAAGGTGACCAAATGTCCTCCTTTTGGGAGGACAATCCCTTTTTGGAAAATGTCCCCCTTTTGTGTATATTTTTAAAATATGTTCTACTTTAAAATTTATTTCTATGTTAGTCAGGTTTTGAGAGTTTTCAAATGGACAAAAACTCTTTTGTTGAGGAGAAACCTTAAAACCGATAGTCAATTTTTAAAGTCAAATTCAGGACTGAACCTTTTTTTGGAGTTATCTAGTCTCAACGGTCTTTTCTTTAGAGTTTGAAAATGTGTTCAACCAATTTCAACCTGACCTCCTTTACAACAAACTATTCAACATTGTGTTCATAGATCTATAGATCTTTATATTGTTATATGTAATTATGTATAAATATGATCATAATTTATTTATATGCGAATATCAATGTTACAAAAATCAGTTTTAAAATTAAGATATTTCTTTTTAATTATTTAAAATTCAGATGATAAAATAAAATTGAAAAGGAAGACTAATACCAAAAAAAGATGACATTTTGGAGGACACTTTTCAGAGGAGAATATAACTTACAAAAGGAGGGGTGTCCTCCTTTAAGGAGAACGGTTAATCACTCAGTTAATCGAATCGGTTGCTTAACTGGACTAATACGGCTGTGTCCCAATTAAGCGACTTCTATTAATAATATATAATCTATTAAATATTACAATCTATGAACAAATTCTATATATTCATTTATTCTTTTTCATACATATCTGTATATTATTCACGAATTTTTAACATAAAACAATCTACCGAACCTCAACTACAACAATAAATCATAATTCTTTCTCAATTCGTGCATTGAAAAATATTCCTATATCGTTTTATGCACATTGAAAATTAAATATTTATACAATACCCTTTTAACTATTATATATATATATATATATATATATATATATATATATATATATATCTATATATATATATATATATATATATATATATATATATATATATATATAACCGTTTATGATGTTCATAAGTATGGGATTAACACGGGAAAAACCTTTGCGTGATTCGTAGCGTGCTAAAGACTCGTTATGTTATTCTAATTCCCCGACAGGGACAACAAAACAACATTAGTTTAGTGTTCTTCAAGTTTATCCTACAATCTTATGAAACGTGATTGCATTTCTACACGACTTTTCATACCCGTATAAAACCGCACTGTGATTTTCGCATACGATATTATTTTTAATAGAAATATTTTAATTTTTATTTTTAAAAACGGCCATACTCAAAAAAAAAAATTTTTAATTTAAAATTTTATTTTTTAATCGTGTAAAACGTTCGAAATATAATATACAATAGACGTGATGTTATGAATATAATTTATGTTGTATATAAAATTATGGTGTGAGTGATAAATTTTCACGAGAAACTGCGATGTTTTCTGTATTTTTACGTAAATATAACAAATATGAACAAAATGTCAAAATCTGACAATGTCACTGTCAAAAAATTTCAATAGAAAAAGTGGAAAACTCTTCTTCGTACTAGAAAAGTTTGCGATGTTAATAACGTTATTGTGTGTGTTTTTTTAGATTTTTACTAGAATTTTATTATTTTGACTACAAATTAATTTTATGTATATATATAAAAATATATAATTAAGAAAAGTCAATCACAAATTATATAAAACAATAAATATTTAAATATTAATATTAATAAATATTTAAAACAATATATATTATTATAAAACATTAACTTTTCTTTTAAATTCATATATATATATATATATATATATATATATATATATATATATATATATATATATATATATATATATGGTATATATATATATAAATATATATATATATATATATATATATATATATATATATATATATGGTATATATATATAAATATATATATATATATATATATACCATATATATATATATATATATATATATATATATATATATATATATATATTATAACTACAACATAGGAGAAAAAAGGACAAAAAAAAGATAGCAAGTATTTACCAATGTAAGGTTAAAGAAATTACTTTTGTATTCAAATTTTAAATTTTTATTCATTAATAATTCACGAACATTAAATTTAAATAATATATATTTGAATTGATCTATATTAAAACTATTGAAAATAAATATATAAACATTTTAATTTCTGTAAAATTCTTGATTAATAGATACCCTTTCTTTAAATATTGTTGGTTAAATGATTAATTATAATGAGAATAATGATAATACTCTCCGCAATAATATATAGTGTGGTAAAGTATTTGATTGCCACACTATAAATCGTGAATTTAAATTTTATCTCGAAATGTAATTTACTTTTCCATTATAAAATGAAACGAAACGTCAGGCGTTTCGAAAAGAATTAAAGATTGAACCAAAACTAATGAATCATTCTGAAACTACATATTTCGTTTAAATAAATTTATCTAACATGTATATAGTTTAAATAAATTTATCTAACATGTTTTCTATATAGTCTAATTATATAATTATTATTAATTTAATATAAAATATATTTTAAAATACACATGTATTAAATATATAAATCAATACGTGATATCTGCAATAATTAAATAATTAGATTTGTTTATTTACCTAAATCATCATTTATATATATATATATATATATATATATATATATATATATATATATATATATATATATTACATCTTAAAATAAATTATTATCGCTTATTTATATATTATAATTAATAATTAAAAATAAATATAATATTTTTATTTAAAAAATAAATAATTAAATTAGGATTGTATATTAATCTTCTACTTTAATTTTTTTTTTATTAATTATCATCTTTAAATATTTTAAAAATCTTACACTAAAAATGTCAATTTTTATATGGTCGTGTTTTTAGTTGTTAAAGTCACAAACCAAAATTGACATTTGACGTAGCGGCGTTGCCGGCAGTCTCGCGCGTCGTTTTACCTTCGGGTTTAGATAAAATTATAAATGTATCGTTTTATTAATTTTTTGATTCCCCAAAACGCGCATTCATAAAGATATTTGTAATATCTATAAGTTTTCTTCAATATTTCGAAGTGTTTATTTGATTCGAAAATGAGTTATAACCGTTCTGGTGGTGGTAATAAATCTAGAGGCATGGGCTTTAGCGGTTTCCAGATGCCAAAAAGGACTTCCTCGGCACATTCTATGCACGCAGTTCCGCCTCCTGCGGCTATTTGCGACACCGGTTCTAGAAGTGACTCTAAATATTCCGGATATTCTGGCTCTACTTCGTCTGGACCTAATGCATCTCTTTCCAAACAAGGCTATTCTACTCTCAATGCTATATCTCAAAACGCTCTCACTGTTTCTTGGGGATCCAATGAACGCAAAAGAAGTAAAACTGAGGATGAGTTAGTATATTTTGTATATTTTCTTATTTCTTATTTTATTATAGTTAATTTATATAACGAAATTGAGTTTATTATAAATTGAATTCAAAGTTTTATTGTCCAATACTATATATAATGAATATCAGAAATTTTTAATAGCGAATAAATATAATAATTTGATTGTTTTTCAAATTTGTTACATTAATAATATTTTAAAACCTCAAACAAAGGAGCATCTAAATAGATAGTGTTTTATTTTACGTATTATAAAAACAAAACACATATTTTAGATAATGTATTTTATCGCTATCATTTATTTGTTTAGTTTACTTTTTTTTATAAAATTTTAAATTTTAACCTATAAAAAAATTTTAACCTATAAGAAAAATCTTAACCTATATAGCCACTTTTGAATTTGTTTGACCTCGTCATCTCTTTTCTTATTGTTAAATCATTTATAAAATTATAATAATATACTGGCTAGTTACCAGTTTATTAACTTTACAAAACTATAACGAAGTAAAATTCACGAGAGTGATTTTATTTTGTTTTTAAATTGAGTATTGCCAAACATTTAACTTTGACAAAAAAATGAGCAAAAAGCATTAATGTCAAAGTTTAATTGGACATTTTTTAATATTTTTCGGTGTTAGACTATATTTGAACACGAGCCACTACTGTTTTATTATGTTTCGAAACAATAAAAGAGGAAATTTAACAATCAAATCAGATATTTTGATGAAGACGATGAACCAACGACACCTTCATTGGCCTACATTCCGGCGCCCGGTAGTCCATCGCATGATAAATCCAAAAAAGGAAACGAAAGTTCCGATGAGGAAGATACACTGGATGCCTTTATGGCAGGTTTAGAGAAACAAGCCAAAAAGGATGATAAAATTAAAGAAAGCAAAGGTGCTAGTCGTGGAACTCGGGGTGACATAGAAGAAGAGGATGATGAAGAAACCTATTACAAGTATTTTTTTTTATTACTTGATTTAATTAAATTTAAACTATTTTCTGAATATGATTTATATATTTAAGGTATATGGAGGAAAATCCATTGTCAACTCAGAATGATGGCTCAGATATTGAAATTGAATATGACGAAGATGGTAATCCTATTCCACCTCCCAAAAAGAAATACATAGATCCTTTGCCACCAATAGATCATTCAGAAATTGAATATGAACCTTTTGAAAAGAATTTCTATACACCTCATGAAGATATTTTGAATTTAACGTCATCAAAAATAGAGGATCTTAAAAAAGCTCTTGGAATTAAGGTAGATTTTTTACTGAAAATAACATGTTGGTTATTTTTATTTTTAAATTAATAGATTTAAAATATAATAAAAAAATAAACTTTTAATGATGTTTTTAAATCTATTTAGCTTTTGATTTTTTTTTTCATGTTTAGATTACTGGTGCTCAACCTCCAAAACCTGTTAGTAGTTTTTCGCATTTTGGTTTTGATGAAGCTTTAATGAAAAGTATTAGGAAGGCGGAATATTCACAACCCACCCCAATTCAAGCAGGTGGAATACCTGTTGCTCTATCAGGCCGAGATTTAATAGGTAAAAAAAATGTTACTTTTTTGTTGTTTAATATTTTTGGCTACATTTATTATAAACTTATATAAACAGGTATCGCTAGAACTGGTTCTGGTAAAACAGCTGCATATTTATGGCCAATGTTAATACACATAATGGATCAAAAAGAACTTGGACCCGGTGATGGTCCAATTGGATTTATATTAGCTCCGACTCGTGAATTGGCTCAACAAGTATATATTATAATAAAATACTTTATTGCTTTTTAAACAATGCTTGATTATATTATTATCATTTCAGATTTATACTGAAGCTAAACGATTTGGCAAGGTATACAATATTCAATGTATATGTTGTTTTGGTGGTGGTTCAAAGTGGGAACAATCCAAAGCACTAGAGAGTGGAGCAGAAATTGTCGTGGGTACTCCTGGTCGAATGATAGATTTAATTAAAATTAAAGCTACAAATCTTCAACGTGTAACGTATCTGGTTATCGATGAAGTAGATAGGATGTTTGATTTAGGCTTTGGTAAATATTTGTATTATAAATTATTGCGTATTTTAAATAACAGCTATAATATATATGTATGTATGTACAGAGGGCCAAGTGCGGTCTATATGCGCTCATGTAAGACCAGATAGGCAGACTTTATTATTTTCGGCTACGTTTCCTAGACGTGTAGAAAAACTAGCTCGTGATGCTTTAAGAGATCCGATTCGTGTACAACATGGTGATGCGGGAGAAGCTAGTGCTGATGTAAAACAATCAGTAATGTATGTTGTATTTACTATTCTTTTTATAAATTTGTACAAAAGTATTTTTTTAATTCAATTTAAGCATTTTTTTATAGGATATTTAAAACTCAACAGCACAAGTGGTCTTGGTTATTAGAAAATTTAGTTCAGTTTCTGTCAGCAGGCAGTGTGTTAATATTTGTTACTAAAAAAGTATGATTTTAATTTCATATTTAGTAATATTACATATATTTTGTTTAATAAGGAAAAGTAATGTTTTTGTTAGTTGGATGCAGAGCAAGTGGCTGGAAATTTAGCAGTTCAACAATACGAAGTGCTTTTATTGCACGGTGATATGGATCAGATTGAAAGAAATAAAGTAATAACTTCATTTAAAAAACAAGAAACAAATCTTTTAGTGGCCACAGATGTAGCAGGTATCAATAATATTTTATTCGATTTAATTATTCTTTTTAGAAATATAATAAAAAAATAACTATTATTTTTATTTTATTAAAGCTAGAGGATTAGATATTCCACATATTCGTACTGTTGTAAATTATGATGTTGCTCGTGACATTGATACACATACTCATAGAATAGGACGTACTGGCAGAGCCGGTGTTCAAGGTGATGCTATTACATTGATCTTAGCTGATAAAGATAAAGAATTTGCTGGACATCTTGTGAGAAATTTTGAAGGAGTTAATCAAGTGCGTATCGTACAATTTTCATTCTAAATTAAAATGTTTAAAAAAATAAAATAATTTAATAATTATTCTTCTTAGGAAGTACCTCAACAGTTAATGGAATTGGCAATGCAAAGCAATTCATTTAGAAAGTCGCGTTTTAAGGGTGGAAAAGGAAAAAATCTTAACATAGGTGGTTGCGGATTAGGTTTTAAGGAAAGACCCGGTTTACAACCGGTCAGCACTGATATAACTGCTGAAGGAATTGCTATCGCGGAATTGAAGAAAGGCGGTCCGGCAACTGATCGTTTAGCTGCAATGAAAGCCGCTTTCAAACTACAATATAACCAAGTCTTTCTAAATCCTAATTTTTATTATTATTATTAATGTGTCATATTTATATTGTTTTTTTTTTAATTTTCAGTTTACTGCTTCTACGGAAAACACTTCACAAAAAACTTATGGTTCGCAAGAATCAAAATCGACTGCACAAGATGATACATGTTTTGCTGTACCACTGCCGCCTCCGCCAATACCGCCAAACGCTGCTGCATTATCAAACGTCCCAAATCCACCTTCTGAAAGAGTCAGAAAATCTGGAAAAAAAAGTCGTTGGGAATGAGTTTTAAAAAATACCAAAATATAGTTTTATTTTGTCCAAATGAACATATCTAAAAACTTTTTTTTTAATTAAAAATAAATATTTTATGTTGAAGATTCTAAAATGAGAATCGCAATAATACATAAAATATTCTAGTGATAATTAATATTGTGACTATAAAAAAACTGATTATTAACATTGTTCCTCGTATGAAACTTTAGTGCCAATGCTTGAATTATTGAAAAAAATGCAAGTGTTGATTTGTTTAATTATTATTATGAGATAGCAATTTCAAATTGTTAATAATTAATTTCTTTAACAAAAAAAAAAAGCTGCAGCAATAAGTCATTTGAAGCGTCAAAATCAAAATTTTCAAACAAAATATAAAATAAATTCATTTATTTTACATGACGGAATGACAGCGAATCTTAATTATAAGTTTATAATAACCTTATTCTAGAAGTAAAGTTTGTTTCTTTTAGGAACTTAATTTTTTTTACTTCTATTTTTATTTGGCTTGTTTTGTTGAATAAACGAAAATCTATTAGCATATTTCGAATAAATTAATTTTACTTTAGATTTGATCTAATCTAAAAACTATTTATAATTCGTTGATGTTTTTAGCTCTCTTTGTGAAACAGGTTATTTTCACCAACGGATACAAATTCCGCAAACGCGCCAACTAAAAATGTGAACATTATTATATTATCAAATTTGTTATTAGAGTAATTTTGCAGGTAGCATATAATATTGTAAAAATAAAAGAGAGTTTCAAAATTTCCCCAAATTTATTAATATAAATAATATTCCAAAAACATTCACGTTATAGGGTTCGCAATCGCATATTTTAGACGTTTTTTTCAATTACACAAATTGTAAATACAATGTTTCTACATATATTTATGATAAAGGTATAAAAGAAACACGAATTTCATCTTTATTAAAAAAAAAAACGTAATCGCCAACATGGATATGTATAATATTATTATAAAAACATATATACAGGTCAATTATGCATTTAGATTGGTAAAATGAAAATTTCTTTGAAATAAAATTTACATCATACAACACCGAAAATGAGACTTCTATATATCTCTTGTAAATTTAAAGAATAAAACGAGAATGGCACCTTATATACTACACAATGCTTAACCACTAGAGTGCAAAGAGTCAACTATTTACTTTTTTTTTATCTTACGTTATGAATTAAAATGACTTAATATAGATAATATTAAGACTCAGGAATGACTGATTATGATGTTACATTAATAAAAAATAATGATATAGTTATCCTTTTCGTTCACCATCGGTTTAAAGTGCATTAGAAAGTAACAAATGTACACTATATTATATGATCTTAATAATATAAACACAATAAGATATTAAGGCATATTGCAAA
This sequence comes from Leptonema lineaticorne, assembly GCA_024500535.1. Classification (NCBI taxonomy): domain Eukaryota; kingdom Metazoa; phylum Arthropoda; class Insecta; order Trichoptera; family Hydropsychidae; genus Leptonema; species Leptonema lineaticorne. Next base: position 8,529,649 of record JANIJI010000014.1, on the reverse strand, counting down.
ATTAATACATCGACTCTAGGCATTCGAATAGTTAAATATGGAATTAATTTACAAAATTGACATTTTTTCTTTTAAACCGTAAAACATTACAAAACAAGAAATGCATCAGACTAAGGCTTCTAACTTTGCTATTTCACTTAACACGTTCTCTTTGTTCTTAACTTTTTCCAATTGGTCTTTTTCTGGATTTGGTATTTCACCGTTTTGCAATTTCAATTCCAGCACTTCTATCTCCCTTATTTTCTTTCGTAAATTCTTTAGCCTCTTAGCGGGATCCGTCTGTTGTGGTTGTGGAGACTTCTTTGTCGCATTCGCAGGATTTAAACTCACTTTACTTAGAGAGTCTGTTAATTCATCGGCGCTTCCTATAAAAAAAAAAATGTAGATTGTAAAAATACTATAAAAATGTTTAAATACAAATAAAAATACCTAAATCTATTACTAAAGTAAACAGAAATTTTAAATGTATTGGAAGGATAATTTTTATTTCATTTCTTTTATTAAACAAACAATGAATCAATTCCAAAATTGAATATAAGGAATCGTTGCAGCCGATAATTTGACCCCATAAAAGAAAGATCAACGTCGCATATGACTCATTTTATATGATAAGTTTTAAATTGGTAAATGCGTATTTCAATCATATTTTGATACGTTAATTTATTTTTTATTTAGCATACCATTCTTCTTCTTTTTCTTCTTTTTACTTTCGTCGACCGGTATTATCAAGCCTGGAATAGGACATCGAGTGTTTTTATCCTTCGCTTCCCTTTTAGCTTTAGCTTCGGCCACTATTTCGGGAGTGAGTCCGACCGGCACATTGGAATATCTAGCGGCGATTTGACGTCCTTTACTCTCGTACAATGGAACTTCCTCTTGTGGAATGTAACCATCTTTCACTCGTCTTTGTTTTCTCCACGTGCCGTCGGGTCTTTGAGATGCAGGAATGAAAGTCCCTCCTGTGAAGAATTCAAAAAAACTTTCAAATTTAATATTTTTAATAGAGCATTTCAATAATTAAAAAGTGTCGAGTTTAGAAAAAAAGTAGTTTACGGCTATATGAAATTATTTCAAAATTATGTATAAAACGAATCGCTCGCATGATATATAATATTTAGATAAAATAATTAAAATCAATTATGATTTGCCATATTTTGCAAAAATAGGTCACATCATGATGATATAAAAAATATATTATTAATAAAATGTTGTTTATATATATATATATATATATATATATATATATATATATATATATCAATTCGTTAACATTAACGTCTTTATCAAGTAAAATAAGTAATTTATTATAAATAACAATTTATATTTATACATTGTAGTTACATTTGATATTGAAAATTGAGAAAGGTTAAATGATAAGTTGAAATTGATAAGCTTCAAACGGAAGATTCGATGACGGTTTAACATCAATTATATGTCTGGATATGAAAAGATGAGATATATAAATTGTGCATTTGTCTATGCGAAGATTTATGTTAACATATAATATTGAGAATAATGGCGGAACATAATGAGTGACAATTGAAGTTGACAGAAGAGACGATGGAAAATGTTTGGATACCTTCGGAGGGTCTCTCGGGGGCCGCCATCAGTCAGCGGAGCCTCATCGGGAGCGGCTTCTCTGGACGATTAGCGGGCGAGCGGCACCAGACATCAACGAACCGAACCGAACTGCCCTAAGCGGACGAAAATCGACCATGACCGTTCCCTTTACTAAATTTTTGTTTCCATCGCGGATAAAATTAAAATATCTTTTAAAACGTAATATGATAAAACGTATATATAAATATAATTTTTATAACGTTTATATTTTTATAATTTATGATAAAAACAAAATTATAAATTGCAAAATGTCAAAAATATAAATCTTGTTAATCGAATTTTTATCCACTTATAAGATTTTATTAACGGAATAAACTATGGCACCAAATTAAGTTTATTATCAATTACTATTCTGATAATAAATCTTAATCATTTTACCTTGCGAATATATTTTAAACAAATAACAAAACTATACCTTATTACCTTTTTATTAAGATATCCGGCTTTATAATTTAATAGATAATTCGTCAGCACATTTACCTATATTGTAAAAGCACAAAAATACTCAAGAAAATAAAATAAAGAATACAAATTGTTTGTTAATTTATTTAATAACAAAATAATGTAATCTTAAAAGAAAATAGTACTAAAATTAAACATACTTAACCATTAAAGCTAAAAAAAAACACTAATAAGATCTATAATAATCAAATTTTACTGCTTTCCAATTGTAAACTTTGACAAACTTTCTAAAAGACAAATATATGCCGAATGTTCGTAAGCCGTACTGAAGTCAGATAATTTATCGGCAAAGTCATTGCTTATGCCTTTTTCTTCTAAATAGTTCATCAGAAGATCGTATAAATACTAAAAACAAAATATGAAATTAAAATATATAAGAAAAATTAGTTTTTTTTTATACGCAAAAATTTTATTTTAACTTACTCCATCTAAAACGTCTCCCGCAACAGCGTATACTTTATCGTTCCATTCACCTTGATACATGGTAATTTCGTCGATTCCAAAAACATCATCTATGAAATTATTTGAAATTTAGCTAATAAAAACTTTTAAAATAAAACAAAACTGATCAAACGCTTACTATATCCGTCTCCTTCCTGAACCGGTTGACTTTCAACTATAAAACTGCATGTGAAGCTAAGAGTTGTACCGCCTCTGACAATATCGACTTCGAATTGTGGTCTAGATCTCATCTCTGAGAATTCCTCTTTACCGGGCTCGACTTCATCTTCGGAATCGTCGGCGTCGACCGTATGATTTACGTTAAATGTGACGGTAATACTAAAACATATTGTAGCAAATATACATACAAAATTTATGCAACACGATACATCATAATATATTTATAACAAAAACAAATAAAAAAAGAATTACGTTTCATTATTGCTAGCTTTCGTTAACGTTACTTCGGCTCCGTTGAGTTTCACTTTAAAACCGTCTAATTCTGCAGGAATATTTTTAACTTTTTGCGCTTTTTTCTCTGCTAAGATTTCTTCAGTTAAAAATTCTACGAGCTCTCTCTCACCTATATAAAATAATATTAAAACATTGAACGCCGCATTCTCCTGTTTTTTTTTTTAACATATTTATTATATTATTTATAACAAAGAACATACATTCTAAAAAAAGTGTTCACTTACAATCAAATTACATTTTTTTGTATAAAAAAACAATAATGAATTCGTATAATTCAATAACAAAAATATAAGTGAATATATAAAATTAAATTTTCCTGTATATATATGAAAAATGGCGTAGTTTAAATGATTTTAGGTTATGGTGAAAGATTGCATAACCTCAAAAAAAAGGGTAAATGCGCAACGCACGTGGAGTGCGACTTACCTTTTGAGTGCATATTTGGCGACGGAGTAGTCATGAAGGATTTTGAAGATAAAAGGTTGGAAGCCGATGCGAGACCATTGCTAGAACTCCATCCGCACCCGAAGATGGATTTGTGATGAACGATTCCGTTCTTTAATTGATTCGACGCCCTGATGACTCCCGCTACTGCAGATACTGCGCCCCTCACTTGTGCCCCCATTCTCACCAGAGAATTCATCTTTTTTACGTGAATTACCTTAATTATATTGGAAAGCGAAAAATCCAGAGCCGGCAAGCGATCGACGTGCCCTTCGTGTTCTAACAACACTTTTTACGACTATATCTAAACAAAACTAATTATAGAGCATTATTATAATAAATATTCACTACGTAATATAAATATTTTGTTATTTATAAAATCGTTCACCTTACACAAAAAGATATAGAAATAGTTATAATAAAAAATAATATATGATTAATATTTAGTTTTTCTCTTACACATTTCATTATGCAAACTAAATCCGTTTATAAATTTATCACATTATATAAAAAAAATACATACATTAAAATTCTATAATAGGTCATTTTTATTCGAATATAAATGGATATATGAATATTAGCTTTTATTATTATAAAAAAAATATATAAATTTTTCCTCATAAAAAGTTTAAGCAACGAAAGATTTGACATTTGTATGTTGAACAATGTGCGTTTGCAGGTTATGTTTGTTGTTTTGACAATTGAACGATAAGCGTGAACTAAACTTAAGCATTTTTTTTTAATTCGTCATGAAATAAATACATTATAGCGATATGAACAAAAATTTGAGTTCGTTAAGAGTTATAACCGAAGATTTATCGTCTAATCCTCGATGTCTACACGGGCCGACTCTTTTATTCGTTCGCAATAATCAGAAATTTTTCGCATGTTCCGCATATCGTAATAGAAAAGACTGTAATTTTTATCTTTCAGCGTCAAATGCAAAAAAATCAATAAAAGAACATAAATCGGTTTTTGACAAAATAGATCATCAATTTTTATACAATGAATATATAAAAGTAATTATTTTGTTTGATTCAAATATTTTTTTATTAAACACTATTTTATCGTTCTAATCGTATATTGAATATATATATTTTAGATGAAATTTTCACAAGAATGTGACAGATGTTATTGTTATAGATGCTCGATATTATTTAATTTATCAAAAGACAATAAACATACTCATCATGATATTATTAAAGAACTGTCATACGATTTACTTTTTAACCCTACTAAATTTCTAAAACCGCTAAACGATAATAAAAGAGAAGCTCAGTATTTATTTTCAGATGAGAGTAGAGATGTTATAATGAATATCATCGCAGAAAATAATTTTAAGTATGCTCCATTCGTTTAATATAAATTAATATAAATAATACGCTTATATCATTATACATTTTTAGACATATCATTTGCATAGGTACTCCTAGAATACATGAATATATAAGACAATATTATCAAGATAAAAAATTAACTTCCATTCTATTAGATATCGATACACGTCATTATAATTTTAATGGACCTCATGAGTTTTGTCATTACAACATGTTTAATAATCATTTTTTTAATGAATCTTTTGGTAAAATAGCTTTCTATGATTTCATACAAAGTAGTAGGTAAAATACAAGATAAAAACTATTTTATTAATGTTAGAATTTCCAATAAATTAATTTGCATTTTTAGTCGGAACAATTTATGTATTATAATGGATCCTCCTTTCGGCGGTAGAATTGAACCGTTAAGTCATACATTAAAAGGATTATTAAATGATTATAAATATGTGCATAAAGAAGATGAAAATCCAAATTTATTACCTATTATATTTATAATGCCATATTTTATGGAACCTTATATAAATAATTTTATTCCAGAATTAAATATGTCAGATTATCAGGTAAATACATTGTAAGATATAAAATAAAATATTTAATTAAAAATAATACTACGTATTTTACAGATATCTTATGATAATCATAATACCTTTCGAAATGATGTTAAATATAAAAATGGATCACCAGTGCGATTTTTTACCAATATACCCTTAAAAAATGTAACACTATCCGAAAATGAAGGTTATAGATATTGTGAGTTTTGTTCAAAATGGGTAGCAAATTGGAATAAACATTGTTCAAAATGTAATTCGTGTACAAGCAAAAATGGAAGTACTTATATACATTGTAATAAATGCAAAAGATGCATAAAACCCACATGGATTCATTGTATTAATTGTAATAGATGTTGCTTAAAAGAACACAAATGTGGAGACTTTAAATACAATTCAATGGTTGTAAAATATTATATATTTAAGTACATAAATGTATTTTTGTATTTACAGTTATTTTTTATATTTCAGGAATGTCTTTCATGTAAAAAAATTGGACATAAACGTATTAATTGTCCACAGTTGACAAAAAATAACAATAATACAACTTGAAGTGATTTTAAGGATATAATAAATTGTTAAAAATCTATTAAACAAATCTATATAAAGTTACATCGCTTAGATTATACAAAAAATGATTATAAATACATGCAGTTTTTATAAATGTATAAATGCGTAAACATTAGCCAAAGCTATTAATTTTTACTGAAATACATCTTCAAAAAACGATAAAAACTTAAGATTATTATATATTATTTTATATGAATCATTAATTTTTTTTCCAAAAAATTTTGTCAAATTTTGAGATATTTTAACTTGATTTACTTTTTAAAGAAATTTGATATTAATAAAATTGATTTATAAATTTGTGTGTTTTAATCGTCCAAAACTAAAAGAAAAACACTAATTTTGATGAATAGAAAGATATGGAAAGTATCATTGATACCTAAAAAAGTACCGCTTTTATATTTATACTATTCAATAATGCTAAAATAATTTGAATCAAATAATGATTATTTAAATTAACATTATAATGGTCATTTTGAAACATGCTATCTATATCAAATTTAATAATGAATTCATGTCAAATTTGTTTTTCCATGTACAATGGTAAATAAAATATTTTATATCATGTATCAACTTTAAATGTTTTATAATTTTTTAAAACAATTTGATCACGATGCAACATATTTAAAAATCTTTATCTATAATGGTTCCATTTCGTTTAAAATTTGTTGCGTTTTAGAATATCTAGATTCATATATAACAGCTTGCTGAAGCCATTTTCTACGAATAGCATGCCAACGTACGAGATGATTCTTCAACAAGCTTTCTTTGGATGGAGGTGGCTCTTCGTTCTGAAAACAAAACAAATAAGATAAATGTAGATATGCTAATTAAATGTGTACATTTATATATAACAAATATACATACATAATTTAAATTAATATTATATTTCGAACGCGTACACTGTTCAGTTAGTAAAGGTGGAACTCTTGATACTAAGGGACCTTCTGGACCTGGTAATTTAATTCCATCTTCTATATCTTCTTCTGTATCATCAGACTTTTTTGGGGACATTCTATAAAATTAATATATTGAAGGTGATTTCAAGTTAGAAACTATTCTGAGAAGTAAAAATAGGTTTTTGGAATATATATATATATATATATATATATATTTGCAAGTGAAAATTAATTCTGCATATTTGTTAATTACTTCAGTGGATTTTTCCTTTACTATAGACACTTAATTTTTTAATTTAATAGGTAATTGTAAAATATATGTTTTTATACATTAACTGGATAAATCAAGAGAAAACATATATATGAATTGTAAATAATTATTTCTCACCTTAAACTTCTAGGGTTATTCGCCATCCATGCTCGACATATTGGATATAATGGTGTACGTTCTGTAAATTGTGCTAAGTCGACATTTCTATCATACAATTTCATAACATATGAGAACTTTTTCTGATTTTTACGTATTTTCGCTTTAAAACAAGGCTTTCTATCATTTTTTTCAGAATAATCGTTGTCGCTATTGTAATCGTTGAGATCCCGTTTCGTTTGACTCGAAATTTTATATTCGTTCCAATTCCTAAAAAAATTGTAAATTATTTTAATCGATATATAAAAAATCGATAAAGGTAAAAACAATATTATAACCTTTCTCTTTTACTCGGTGAATGGTCAAAAGAAGAATTACTATCGTCGAAGCTAAATTCCATAGCATCTTGTAAGGCTCCGCGAAACCTTCCACGTGCCATAAACACATCGTCTAAAAAATAAACATTACATTAGACTACTGTCATATTATATTTAAAAGTATACAATGAATTCGTTTCAATTAGATATTTCTTAAAAATAATTGTATATGACGCGCTAAATTGTCATATATTTGTAAACAAACTATTTAATAAATTGCTACATTCTAAATTGCTAAAATCTGCCAATTTTAAATTAGATATTTTTAATTTATTAAGTAATATTTAAGTAGAAATAAAGGAATGATGTATAAATCAAATTGTACAAACGGTAAATAAAAACAGTTATAGAATATAAAAATGACAAAACCCGAATGCGGAATTTTTGAATAAAAAACTGGATTAATATAAACGATAGAATTTATATAAAATAAAAGTGCTTGCGGTTAGAAATGATTAAGATAAATGGTAATAAATACGTTTGATATGTTTGGGTGTCCCCTGTTTGGATTGTTTGGCAGGAGTGCTGGCCGAGGACGAGTCTCCATCGGAAGGTGGTTCGTTGCCGGCCGGCGACGTTGAAGCCTTCGACGTCGATTGGGAACCTCCTCGCCTTTTACGAGGCATCTTCGCGATACCTTATATATGTTTCAAAATACAACGATCAAACTGACATTAGCGTCGCGCCATTACTGCCAACATGGCCATTTTCAATGTTCGCAATTATTATTTTACAATCGTATTCATTTACTATTTTTTTTCTTTAATTTCTATTTATATTTTACCGCTAAATAAATATGAATGAACTTTTATTTTCAAAAAAAATATATATATAAATTTAATTTTAAAATATTTGTTTGATCAGAAGTGCGGATTATTAAATTTTTCAGTTACAACCGATATTGATTTTTGTAATGATTAAATATTTTTGTAAAAACAAAATTATATATTAACTCATATAAAAAAATACTTTAAAGAGCAGTCAAAAACATTTTTAAAACTATTTAAAAACATTACAATTAAAAATTACTCAATTCAAATATATTTTTAAAATTTGAAGATATTTTAAACTAACATATATGATATATTTTAATTTATAAACAATCATGGACATTTTATTGAATACTTACATAAAAATATCAAATAAATTACGAGATTTACTTTTTGTTACCTTATCTATATTAGAAAAAAAATCATTTTTTGATGACCAAGGAAAGGGGCGGCCCTTATATATTTTAAAAAGTAATATAAGTTTTTTTTTAACAAATTTGTTATTGAAAAGAAAACCATTATACCAAAAATGTTCCAGAAATTCCATATACAACTATTTGATGTAAAAAGTAAAGCTTGTCCATTTTTTCAATTTCGATGTTGGGCATATGAAATATGTAGTTTATGTATTATATCAACATGTGATAAGTAATTGGGTATTTTTTGAGTCTAAAATATACATCGACAAATTTACTTCTCATTTTTCATTTTCTATCCACGCTAAATGGCTTACAAACAGACAACAGTTCGTAAATGTTTTTTTTCTCTGTACAATACATATAAAAAAGTTAATTGTGAAATTGATACTAAATCACACGACTGTTTGATTAATTAATATTACATACAATATTAAGTAATTAATACTGTTTCAAATATAAAAATATGTCAGACATCTTATAATTTTATAAAGTGAAAACTGGTTTTGAATAATATTACAATGAAATAATATCTGAATTATATGATGTATTAACCATTCCTTTTAATGTTTTCTGTTGAAGTTTCTAAAAAAAATAAAAACAGAAAAATGAGAAAATATTTCAAATTTCGAAAATATCTTACAAATCTTATAAATTATATTAAAACAAATTTATGATACTTTTACAAATATATCAGACATCAATTTATTAGTTCTTTTATAACGCTGATTCTTCAATATTTCTTTTTTCTTAACAACTTCTGGTAAAGTTTGATATCGTTTAGCTGTTTTCTTTACAACTTCTTTAGCATTAAAAACTTTTTTGTTTTCTGTAAATAATAAGATAATAACATTAATAAGTCATAAATAATTAAAAAAATATAATAACAATTTCTATTAAGAAATTAATAGAAGAAAAAATACCTGGAATATTAATTCGTTTGTATTTTAAAGAAAGCAATTCTTGTTTTTGATTTAATATGTGAGATAAATTCTGCTCTAATTCTTTTCTTCTTCGTTCTTCATGTTCTTTTCTAGAAAATATATTTTATAAATAATATTAAATAACATGTGATACATAAGAAAATATTTTTATATAATTACCGAATTCTATAAAATTTTTTAAGGCATTCTTGTCGTTTATTGGCGCGACTGATGAAATCTGGTTTATTTTGAATCAAATAATCTCGTACATTTAAAATATTATTTTGAAAAGATTCATTGTCATCTTTAGAAATGTTACATTGTAAAATTTTAGAACGAATTTTGTTTTGGTTTGAGGTCGATGGTTGTTTTTCAGGAGGATCTGATATTGTAGCTGAACTATCATCATTTAAACTGCTCAATTCTTTAAGTTGTTTGTCAGTAGATTCCACGCTATCAGGACATATTTGGTCTAGTACAAAGGAGTCTGTTTCAGGTTTATAGACATTTTGTTTACATTTTTTAAACTTCTTACTAGGAATTTTTAGAACTACTTGATCCAATACTTTTGGTTTTTTGACTTTGGTTGATTTTTCTATTAAACTGTCGCTTTGTTCTAATATTAAATTGTAAGCAATCGGTTTATTAAGTGATTTTTTAGAACTCAATAAATTATTAATGTGCTCTTTAATACACGCTGAACATTTTGATTTTGATTTTCTTAATACATTTTTTTTACAATAAGTACAAATTTTTTTCTCAAAATTATCTAAACTGATTTTTGAATCCTTAGAGTACAAAGAAGTCTGTTGTTTTTTGAGTTGTTTACTACTAATTTCATTTTTATCTGTATCGACTTTCTCCTTATTTTTTTTATTATCATCTTTTAATTTTTCAGATCTGGATGACGAAGATAAAGATGATGACGACGATAATGATGGAATTTGTGTCATATTATTAACTTTATTTTCTGAAAGATTTAAATGCTTTTCAAATCTTTTCATTAATGAATACAGATCTTTCATAACATAATAGTCATGTTCTAGATGTTTTTGAGAAGTTTGTTTTTGTACATCAAGATATTGTGAAGAAGAATCTGCTGTGGAATTGCGCGCTGTAAAAATTCTATCGCTGTTTTCTTGAATACTAATTTTGTTAGAAAGGTGTAAACTTTCATTTCGATTACTATCTGTTGGATTATACAATGTTGATTTTGAATTCAAAATATTTTCGTTATCAACTATTGGTATAACAATATTTTCTTTATTTATTACAGATGAAACTGTAGAATATTTATGTGAAGAATTAATAACATTTTTGGTTAGTTTATTTTCAGCAGCAGTAATTTTCGATTTTTGATATTTCTTAACAAGAGCGTCATAGTCTTTCATAAACGCTTTCATTACTTTGCATTTTTTATATTTACTATAGTTTTCTTGTAAAATCTTAAGTTTTTCACTGAAACTAGTCTGGATAGTATCTGTATTTGTATCTGAACTAGATTTACTAAAATCATGCGAAGAACACGTAATATTTTCTGTCTTAGCACTCGAATTACAAGCTGATAATGGTTTTCTAAGGTTAAATTCTTCATTAGATTTGGAGTTTGATATTTTGGAATGACTTTCTTTACTTTTTGGAATTATTGATTTTATATTATTACTATCTATTTTCTTAATTGAAGTATGCATTCGGTCAGAAGTTCGATATGTTTCATCGGAACTTGATTTTAAATCAAGTGGTGGTATTTCAATATTATTAGGTGGTTGATTTTGGGAAGAAAGTGATTTAGAATTGGTATTACTTAAGTTTGTAGCAAAGCTTTGATTATCCGGAGAAGCAGAAATCGTTTTATCTTCATGTGAAATTGGATTTGAGTTTTCTTCCAAAATTACATTAGTAATATTTCTAGGTTGTTGATTTTCTAAATTAAATTTCAATATAAGTAATCTCAGAATTTCATTGTTAATTGCGTTTAAATCAGTTTGAGGTTGAACATTGTTGTTAATATTTAATTTAATTTGATTAATATCTTTATCATACAATTCGTTGTCCTTAGATAAGTTAGTCATTGGTTTTGTATCTTGTTTTTCTTTTGTTAGTTTTTCCAATCTTTTCATTTTTAAATATTCCTTATAAGTATTTGGCTTTTTGAAACCCTTAGAAGTTTCTGATAAAGTACTATTTGAACTATTTGGCGATGTTTGACAATATTTATTTGTAGTTTCATGTGTCACAATTGTTTTTACAGTTTTTGGTAGTTTTTCATTATATAAGTTAATATTATTTTCTTTAGTTTTAGGTGTTGATTGTCGAATAGATGGATTTTCTGTTTGACAATCAGTATTTTTATAAATAATATTTTCCCTAGGTGATTTTTGGTCTTTCTTATCATTAGCTTGAGAAATTAAATTGCTACTATTATTTGAAGAGTCCCCAGATAAAAGAAGATTAACAATTTTCTTAGTTAATCGTTTCTGAAGAGCAGGATCTGAATGTCTCAATTTTACAATTTGTTCTATGTTATTTAAATTAGTAATAAATTGTTTTTCTAAAGGAAATGTAAAATTTTTTACATTTTGATTTACAGCATACGTTTCTTTATTTTTGTTTTTATTCAATGATTTGGTTTTATCTGAAGAACTTGAATTTTGAATTTGAATATCTAATAATTGTTCGTCTTTTTTTTCTTTCGAAGATACATCAGTAAACGTAAAATTTTTCTCAAAAAGATGTCCTGGCATAAATTCAAAACTATGGGCTTTTGTTAAAACGTTTTCACTACTTTCTATAATATTGTCATTAGTACTTTGCGACACTGCTGTTAATTGTAAATCTTCATTTTTAGGTGACATCGAACTGTCATCAATATTGCTAATGTAATCTAGTAAAACTTTGGGTGATATTGTATTGTTTGATGCAATATTTTCTTCCGATGAAGGTATATCGGATGAAACAATTTTCCGCGATGTTGAATCATCCGATGTACTATTTTCTAGTGATGGATATACGATTTTCGATTCAGGAATTATACAGGAAGACGAACTTCCTTTTGCGGAAGTAGAACGAGAAGAGTCAGGCAATTTATTAGCTGGTAATATATTAACAGGTGAGATTTTCTTATCAATATCACTATTTCTGTTACTAGTATCGACAGTGTTTACATTGTCCATTGTATTATCTGATTGTGAACATTTATTTTCATATAATTTATCAATATCAATAGAAACCGATACTGTTCTCTTTAAATTTAAATTAGGACGATTTTTCTTTTGTTTGATAATTTTCTTTTTAGCATAGCTAATTTTTGATTTAATATACTTTGTCTCAGGTGTTCGTGTTTTGGATGCATTGCTTTTTTGTTTTGAAGATTTTCTTTTAATATAGGCTTCAAAAGTTGGTGTCGATTGCGCATCGGGACTGCCTAAATATGATGAATAATTTATACATATATCATTATTCCCTTTTAAATTTAGTGTAACGTCACTTTTATGCCTTTCTAAAGCCATTCTTTCGATGGTGCTTAAATTGGCAGGTGAATTATTTAAGTTTTCAACATTTGCATAACCAATATCCGCTAAGGAATCCCATTCAAGTTTTTTCGATGCCACACTACTTGGAGGTGAAGAAGTTTTGTTTGTTAAAAGATCTCGATTTTCGATTTCTAAAAATAAACATAGACATGAAACACTTGTTATAATACATGAAAAAAAATATATATATACCATCTTGCAACTGTTGAGCGATTTCAGATATAGAATTGTCACTTTTAGAAGAAGAAGGTAAAAGAATATCAGTATCGCTTCTAGTTTTATAAGGTTCATCGGCTATAGTAATTTTATAGTCGTCATCGGTCTTCTGGAATCGATTTTTTGGAATCTAAAATAATAAAGGTAGTTATTACATTTTCCATTTTATAGTATTTTTTTCTACTAATAGATAATAAATTTTATCAATATAATAATGTTGAATTAGTATAACATAATTTCTCTTGATCGCGAACATTTGATATTTAAAGTTGCTAAATTACAGGTAACTTTACTTTCTAATCGATTAAAATAGTTACAAACAATTGTATAACAAATGTCGAAAAAGAATTAATAACAGATGTAAGTAGAATTATTTTTGCATCGACAAAATTTATTCTTTAGTTAATAAAGGCTGGTCTTGGATTAAATATACATTCATATTATTGGAACTGGTGTAGATAGAATTATATTAATAATATACAAACCGATGTGTTAGAGGTGGAAGCCGTGGGCAAGAGATAGCGTCTCAAACGATCTCTACCAAACTGGGCGCAGTAATATTCGACCGGATCGGACCGTATTTCGATCATATTCTCGGGATCTTCATCACAATAAAGAGCACGCCTTCGAGTTGCCGTCTCGTCAACGGACAGTTTATCGTCTTCTTCGCGTTTGTCACCGCAATCGTCCGACATTTCGCATCTGAAAATCGAATAGCCGTTAACGAACGCCTAAAACAACGACGACGTTTACCGTAACAGCGCTAATTCCGACCATTAATCAACACTCATGTTCAATATTTCAAACTCATTATTTATGCTGTTACGTTGTATTGCAATCGATATTCAAATTATTGTAAAATTAATTACATCACATCTGTATCGATTAAAGTTTTCATAGAATAAATATTTAATAAGAAATATTTGAATATAAGTAATTTAAAATATTTTTTAAATTAAATTACCATAAAATATATTTTATATATATTTACATTATTTTTAATTATAACGAATTAAATGACTTGAGATATTTAAAACATTACGTAATTTTGTTAATTAGTTTCTCAAAATGATGAAATATATTTTTATTCTATTTCTATTTTTATTATTGTTTCAATTTCTATTTTATAATTTTAATTTTTGAATATTTCTTTCAAATAATTTAAGTAAAATGAAAAATAATTAGTGACATAAATTAATTATAATTAGAAAAAAATAAAAATAAACATAAAATTAGAAAAAATGTTTGTAAGTTA
>JANIJI010000014.1:8470000-8512500 GCA_024500535.1 Leptonema lineaticorne | reverse complement strand
AATTGATTATATAATAACTGTTTAAAAAGTTGATGGAATATAATCAATTTGTGCTGATTGGTTAAATGGAAATGCTAAGTCGATGTTAATTCAACTCATTGTCAACCTTCGTAGAATGGTCCGGTTCCATTCGGTTCGTGTTCCATTATCGGCTTGTTCAGCAATGGAAATACACGAGGCGAAGTCTCCCTTTCCACTTTGACCCGAAGACGGACGTTTGAGAGTCTCGGATCGAGCTCATCGTCGGCATAATAAGCTCACGGAACAAAGAGATCACGTAAATTGAAGCAGCGTGTGTGGGCGACCCCGTGTGATCTCCACGCGGGTTCCCAATCCATAAACATTATATTGAGTAATGCTTCTGAGAATAAGATGTTGCATCTGAAATATATAATTGCATAAATGGATTTATGAAATTTATAAAATTATTTGCATTGTTCTATAAAAAAACCCAACTAATTATCAAATTAGAAATAATAAAAATTAAGCAGTTAAGAATTTTATATTATCATAATTTAATGCTATCATAATTTAGGTCAATAATTATATAAATATAACTTCGTGAAGTTCATATTCATTAAATGTTGAATGAAATTACTTATGATCGAATAAGACGAATAATATACGAAATAGCTTTATATATATAACATGTAGTCGTTTTTCTATCTTATTACTAATGATTTGAAATAAATCAAAATTTTCTTTAAATATTTATATTTTATATGAATAACTATAATTCATGACATCATTTAAATTGATATTTATATTTTTAACATTATTAATTATCTTCATGGTAAATTTATACTTTAACGATATTTTAAGGAGAAAGATACACACTATTATTAAGGTGACCAACTTTTATGCAATGAAAAGGAGGATATAATGAAAAATCATTTATAAAAAAGGTAGACAAAATGAAATTGGTCAAAAAGATTTTCAATTTGTTAAGGAAAGACTGTTAAAACTATGAGTGCTCTAAAAAAATGCTTTTTTATTTATTGCAAGAGTTATTGAATCAATTAGGAATCGATCAGACATGAAAATAGACGGTAAAAGGACACTTTAACTACTACAAATTTCAGAATATTTGTACCAATTAACATTTGGAATTTAGTTAAAATAATATTGAAAATTAATAGATCTAAATTTTGATTAATTTTCAAACGATTCAGATTATAATTATATCAGTAATACGACTATTATATAATACATTGGATATGAAGTTCGTTTCTTCTTCGATATAAATATACACTTAGGGAATTATTAATTTTTTTTTAATGTGGCCCCATCAATGAGGCTCTCCGAAAACATCGTGTTCCCGTTCTGGTCAGTGAGCAGTAGCGTAATTGATAGGTTTGTGTCGAACGAAAATAAAGAATAATAATATGAAAAAATAAAAGAACCGGAAGCAATTTCGTTTTAATAACCGTAGTTGGTTCGTGGTAGTTCACTCAATTTATATTCAATTACTTGCATCGTGGCTAAACGAACCGAGCCGATTCCGAATGAAAAGATGCTACGTCGCGCGAAGGTTTTAAAACGAAGACTTTCCATGAGCAAAAATAAAAAAGAGGAAAAAAACGAGAGACCTCGAGTGCGACGTTATTCATTGGCAAGTTGACATTCCGTTTGACATTCGTACCAAAGTCGTTAATTGACATTTGCATATAATTTATTAAGCCAATTCCGTTTCTGATGTTACGTTTTGGCTTCAATCGACGAATCCCACATCAATAAATAGGAATAATTTATCAATTGAAGTCCGTCGCCAAGAATAGAACCGATAATTAGAGCTGTTCTTATTCGTGGTTCGGATGATGAGCAGGGTCAGAACCATCATGGAATGGACGAAACCGCCTCTCTAGGTATTTAATTTGAATGTGGCTTTCAATGCCAAAATGATTCTTTGCTATTAATTTATTTCAACTCTTTATATTGGACAGTGATAATTTTTATTCTGTATTCATATTATTTTACAGCAGATTTGATGGATGAACTTTAATTCATGAGGTTTCTTAAATTCATGAGATATTACAGGATATATTGTTAACCCTGAAGACTTTATCATTAAATTTTACAATTGCTAAATTATTTTCATATAAACTGGTTTATTATTATTCTATTCACTTACACCGAGTTTTCATGAAAATCGATGCCGTTTCGAGTCAGCGGAAAATTAGCACGAGCTTCATCTGCTTCATCTCTGTTTCGTGTTGAATAATTCACAAAGTTTTAGCAAAACGTGAACGAACACAAATGATATAAATCGAAAATAATGAAAGCTTTAAGACGTGTGTCGAAAACCTTGATTTTCGTATGCCATTTTGAAAGTGATACCGGCAAATCACAGATTGTTAAACTGAAATTATATGCGACAACGTGAATCATAACAAAAAATATTAAAATTTTAAATTAAATGAAGCAGTATAATTGCAAATTCAGGACTTTACGAATTATTTGAGTTATGGAACGACATCAAATGTTTGTCATGATGCAGAATCGCCACAGTGGAAAACGTTCGCATATTTTGAATGTCATCATGTTGATCATTTATCAAGTTACGAACGATTATTGCCTCGTGTCCGACGTATTCAATGTTTGCGTATCGCTCGGAAACCACTCTTCACATCACCTGCTGTCGCACCATTGGACGATAACGACAATGACGAATTCATCATTGTCAATTCTGACGATGAAATAATCATCCTCGTAGTACGTAAGGCACTGCACAATTTCAATTATGATCGATTTTGATGTATGGCGCACAATACATTTGTCTATATATCAGGGGTGGTTAAGTGTTTTAAAAATGAGACTAAAACGATTAAATCTATATTGTATAATATATATAACGATGATGAATGTTATTCGATTGGATAGAAATTAAAATAATATAGACATAAAATTTAATTCACTTGAGAAATATCGTTTGGTCACCATTTGGATTAATACGAAATCCCGATATGCGGCAATGACTATTTATATTAATTTATTTGTAACGAATTCTCATAATCTTTCTGTATAATATTATGAAGTGTGAAATGATAATCTTAAAATAGAGATAAGATTTTCTCATATTAAATCATTTTCTTTTTTATATTTGAAAATTTGTTCAATAAATCTCTATATTTTAAATAAAACTACTAAACAATAGAGGGAAATTAAATGTTAAAATATGATAATAATAATAATAATATGAAACGTCTCGAGTGCATAGGATTAATATATGGATTACTTCAGTTTTTGAATTTTGATTGATGGCTTCAAATCTTGAAGTATATAAGCAATTCTGGGGATGATTTTTTTAATAGTTGCACTTGTTTTAGTGAGGTGTATATTATGATGAATGCGAAACAAGGGGTTGTAATAAACTATGGGGTTTATCTGTCGCTTCGACAACAATGTATGATGAAGTGGTGTACGACAAATGAAACAATGGTGAGTCAATCATCAATACGTCGGCCATGTTTGATTGTGGTACAGTTCGAATTTCGGGAACCGGAAACGACGGCAGCCATCTTGTTGATGTGTCGTACTCTCTTAACAATAATAATAGAATCGTTCGTCGTTTCTCAAATATCAAATAATTCATATTCAATGTTTTAATCGGAATCGAATCGAATGATCGATCACGAATTAGATGGCATTATATTATAATAATATGCAAAATAGATTTTATTCTTGTATTACGTTCGTTTATGATTATATTTTCATATTCCTTAAATGGTATTAGAAACATAATATTATAAATTAAATTCATTATGTATCATATGTCTTGTTAGGTATTTATTTTCATGATAATGGTAATTTTTTTTTAATCGGCCGCTTTGAAACTTTCGAATCTTCAAGTCAAACGGGTATAATGAGTTATCGTTCCCTTCAGGGTATTAATTTACATATGGTAATAGGTGAATTTATGATTTAATCAAAATTATGGAAAAATTATCAGCATATTTGAAAGAAGGAAAACAGCATATGTTTGTATTCAAAAGGAATAGAATGGTCATAGTTTAATTATATTTATGAAATACACTGAAAATATCTATCTAAAAAATAATGATCGATTTTAGCTAAAATAATATTAAAAATATTTATATAAAAAATGAAAAAAAGGGTTGAAATTTAGATAAAATATTTGAGTTAAATTTCGTTTTAGTACTAGAAAAATATTAAAAAGTAAATTGGTTATTGATAAAAAAAAATAACTGAATTTATACATTTATTACTGATAATTTCTATTGATTTTATCTAGTTTTTAAATTATTTCGATGCTTCGAAATAAAAATTATTTTGATTTTATGGCAATCGTCGATGTATATCAAATTAATTTCTGAATACGGATCGAATAGTATTTAAAAAAAATCTATTGAAAACGATTCTTTGTCAGTTTCTACTCGTAAAAAGAGGATATCCGAATGAGGCACGAGAACGTATATTAAATCCAAAGGATTTTTTTAGTCCATTGATCAAAGCATGAGTCAACAATTCGCGATCAGAGGTCTGCACGTTGTTTATGTAAACATTTTATATAATTAGTAAATTATAAAATGATATCTTTTATTTTATATAATATAAAAAATATATTGAGATGATTAGGATAATTAGCGAGAAGTTTACGTGTCATAATCATTTAAAATTGTCGTAGTACAAAATGTCAATGATTTTTCATGGGTAATGTGAAAATTTCAGATTTTATATAGATATTTATCACAAAGGATTATTCTTGATTTTTTTTATTGATATCAATATAAAATAAATATAATATGTCAAATTTAAAGATATATATGTAAAGATCGTTCATTGATACGGTTCGTGCAATTAAAAGATTGTTGACTTCTGAATCGAGATATATATATTATATATATAAATATATATAAAAAAATAAAAAATACGAAATATTCAGTTCGATATAAGCCTTTTTATGTTCATTTCAATTTGGACAATTGTCGATATCTGGATACGATAATTGGACGCGATGGCTTTGGATATGGAAAAGAGAACATGGCTCGTTACGAGGGCTTAACTCTGCCCGAATGAATGGAACGCTCGCGGCGTACGAGCCGCATGAAGTGTCCAATCTAGAAGAGAATTATGATTATTATTATTATTATTATTAAACAAAAATCGTTCTGTGGTCTAAAATTGACCACGGTGGTCCCCGAGGACGATAGATGTAAAATAAATAAATAAAAAAAAAATGTGGAAGTGATGAGATAGTCGTCATTATTGTGCGCCCGGCGATGGCCACTTGTGAAACCGCACACGTACTTTGGCCGCCAAATTGCTATCCAGTTAATTTCGACACATGTCGTTAATGTGAGCTTTTTTTTATTTTTATTTATTTTTTTTGTTTTCTTTTTCGTTTTTTTTTTTTTTGGACCGCGACCGCTTCGACTTCCTCGTGGTGGTCTACCGCGACGCGGATCGGCCGTTAAATAGCCCTGAACGCGACGCGAAACTGTCGGAGCGCGAACCGTTATTAATCGAGCTTTATATGCTGTGTTGTTGTTGTTGTTTGCTTATATAATACAAATTTTACTATAATAAAAAAAAATATTAAAAAATTATTATAGCAATTTAAGATATTAGATTTTACAGTTCCATATTTTTGTTTGTAGATGACAATTGAAAATATAGTTTATATAACGTATTTTAAATCAAAATTTATTTCATTGAAAAATGTTTGTAATTTATTTGTGTAGAGAGATGTCCATTGGAAATTTTCAAATAGCAAAAAAAGTTCTTCATTTCTACAAATATTATTATAGTTATTCATCATTAATTGTTATACATGAACATTTTTTACATTACATATTGAATTTAATTGAATCGAAAATTATATATATAAAATATTTGACATACTTTATCATAGAATTTATAGTATTATACTATGAACTAGATTATTATAAATATTTAAATATAATATTATATATATAACGATTATTTATTAAAAATAAATCAATATTGTAAGCTTTCATTTGTAATATATCATATTCGTGCGGATAAAAAGGTTCGTTATCCGTGCTATAATTGAATAATGGGGTATGAAAAGGACGTGGTTTGGTTTAGTTAGAATAAACAAACAAGAAAATTAGATTAAAAAAATAAAATAAAATATAGACGAATAAGGGGGGAGGGGCAAAAAAAAATAGAAAAAAAATGAAAGCGCACACTGCAGGTAGCGAGCACGAAATTATTTTACGCTCGTTATCTATGGATAATAATGATATAATCTACGGTGTTGTTGGCGATCCGAGAACATTTTTTTAATCGGATTTTTCGTGCTTTTTTTTTATTTTTATTTTTTTAGTATAAATTTGAGATGTTTGCTGGTATGATGAGTTCATTTGATCGATATGAAAATGCTAAAATTAATAATGAAATGGATAATACAAGTTTCGCATGGTCTTAATATAGGAGCAAAAGAATGATCCAATTGGCGATAAAAAAAATATTTTTATATCAGAATAATATGAATTTTAAACGTTTTCATATTTATAAATGTAAAATTAGTATTAATATGACAGTTAAAAGTTCAGATACTGTACTTATTTTGGATTAATATTACTATTAATATGATTTTTATTCGTTATCGTATAAGATTCATATAATCGATTTTTAGATCTTTTTATGTCAAAATTGATGATATAATTTGAATGAAATAGAAATAACATAAAATATTACATGTGAAAAATGATTAATAAGTTTTCACTAGAATTATTTTAATTCGATATATTTGTTAGCTTCGGTTTTTATTAGTTGTATTTTTTTTCTCTAGTATATTTAGTTTTTAATAAAATATACATAGTATATGTTTATTTTACATCTATTATTTGTTTTAAAGTTCACCATAAAATATAGTTCTTAATAAAGAGCTAAATTTACAAGTTGGAAATAATTAACTATTTTAATAGTATAAAAAGTTAATCAGCCGCTATTATGGCTCGTATAAGACGTTTAAGCTTTCAAGAGCTTTTACGTAATATATTTGTTTTGTTCGAATTTTTTAAATTAACATTTCAATTTAAAAAAAATATGTAAACATATTAAAAACAAATAATTATAATTATCATAGTGTAAATTCGGATTCGTTTTCGTGATTAATATTTAAATTATTATTAATCGATAAAATAATTTCGGCTATTTTACGACCTTTATTGGTTTCGTGTGGCATGGGAATATTTTCATCGACCCGTCGCTTCGCCATTGAATAAATAAATAAATAGAGGAAAAAACAACAACAACAACAACACAAAATAAACAAATAAAAACAACATTTTTTTTAATCAATAGTGATTGATCTTGGCGCCGTATAGATTTTGTCGGTTAATGTGTATTATCATCGT
Source organism: Leptonema lineaticorne (assembly GCA_024500535.1). Taxonomy (NCBI): domain Eukaryota; kingdom Metazoa; phylum Arthropoda; class Insecta; order Trichoptera; family Hydropsychidae; genus Leptonema; species Leptonema lineaticorne. The sequence goes on along the minus strand of JANIJI010000014.1, from coordinate 8,505,154 downwards.
TTTAATCGATTACGCTTAAACCCGATATATACAGGCCGACGGAAAGTAATTGTATCGTTTAATTTTGTACCGTAAAATAATCACTTTTATGTACCGATTTTAATATTATTTTTTATTATGCATCAATATAATGATTGAATGATGAATCATTTTTTTATGAGATAATAATCATAATTTAGTTATATTTTAACACTTTGCATTCGAAATGTTTTGCAGCTTTTTTGGTGAATTTTTTATTTTTAACTTTAAATTATTATTCATACAAATTAACCTATAAATATTTTATATTTTAACATTATATATATCTCTGTTGTTTAGTTGTTTTATATAGAATATATGCATTTATTGAATAAATTTTTAAATCTAAAAATAAAATAATTTTCACTACCATTTCACGATTTTTCTTAAAAAACAGTATATTGAGGTATATTAATCAAAACAATTATTTTATTATTCTGTGTTTATTAGAATTAAAAATTGTCACTTTAGATTGTCAAGTTTGAAACAAAAAAAAATTCAATGTCAAAAATGCAGTCAAATTTGTTGTTACGTAATTATGGGCTAATTTAAGATAAGAAAATTATTTCTATCTTTAAAAGAGTATCATTTGACACTTTATAATATACAAAACGAAATTAATGTATATAGTTATTGACGCGCATAGAGTTTTCACATTAATCCAAATGGTGATCGAACGGCGCCTCCCGAACGTAAAGAGTTAATATTTTATATTATATTCGAATGTTTAATTTTATAATTAATTAATATATGACGATTGGTAGCATTACTTTCGATGCGAGTCTGTTCATGTGACGTCGTCGGTTCGTGTTCATTGGCCATCTCGGATTTTTGTCGAATGTGACGTGTGTAAAAATGGGGGTATATATATGATCAGCACCCTCGGCGTTTATTGGGTGGCACGGTCGCTAGTTTGGACGAATTATGATTGTTTGTTTTTCCACCGTGTAATGCTCGTTCAACAGTCCAAGCCCACACTGGATGACTACAGCTGTTGGCTCGACGTCTATATTCATATTATAATATATATATATATATATATATATATATATATATATATATATATATATATATATATATATATATATATATATTCTATAATAATTTATTTTATTAGACATTTTGATTTATTAAAATTGTCGAAGATTAACGATGTTTTTTTGCTGATATACAATGAAAGACTTTTAACCGAGCGAAAAACATATGTGGGTTAAAGTATTGATTTTTAACAAGAAAATAATTGTATAATTTAAAAATGAATGTATGGTTGATGTTTGCTATCGCTATTGAAGTGATTAGATATAAAAATATGTTCTTGATTTGATGATTAGTTAGATTTTGAATATATATATATATATATATATATATATATATATATATATATATATATATATATATATATATATATATATATATATATATATATATATATATAGAATATAATTGTTATAGTAAAAATCGTTTAAAAAAAATTGGAATATTTTACACTTAGTAATCAAGTATAGATATTAAAGGCAACAAAAAATCAACGTATGATTTTCTTAGAAAATTTAGTAGTATCAGGATTTTGCAGTATTAGATTAGAAAAATGAAAAGTATAGTTGAGATAGATAATTATAAAAGTTTTTTTTTGTTATTATATATGTAAATTATATCATATAAAATTATAAGATAAAAGTTTTTAAATTAAATTTGCAAAAAAAAAATGAAGTGAATAGAACATAATTTTTTAAAATGATATATATATATATATATATATAATTTAATATAAAAATAAGAGGCTTATATTATACGCGTCGTCGAGCAGGGCTAATCACTGGTTGTGAAGAGCGCGTCGAAGGGTACCAATTTGGCCGCGAACATAAATCATACAGCCATTGCCGGGCGCCGGTCGTTGGGCCCCCCGCATTCTTTTAGCGGACCGGAGCCCCCGCCGTGTCCCCCCAAAAAGCACGAATCAATGAAAACCGAAATTCTCCATTCCACCCACTACGAGCGGACCACCTCGGAAGTAAAGATGCATCGTTGTTCGTAGCCAGAATGGACTTCATTCATGGGAAGTTGTAATAAGGCTTCGATCGCTGGGAAAAAAATAATAGGGAATGTCTGAATTTAGGAAAATTCCTTTTATTAGAAATGTTTCGTTTTATTTTTCCGTGTTTTTTTATTTTAAATATAGTCAATCTATATAGAATGAGAATTATGATTCTTTATATTCGTCTATTTAAGAATTTCATTTTTACCTTAATGTTAATGAATATAAAATACCTTTTCTGAGACTTTATCTCAGACGTTGGGATTTCGATGGCCTTTTCTTCACAATTTGAATGTTCAATCGATTTCAACGTGTCGTCCTTTTCACTGTAAAAATGTTGGTCACATTATGTGTTGTCAAAATTAGGAATTGAATAGAATTTGATTTAAAAATATATATATATTAATTTGACTATACAATATTAAATAATATTATAAACCATGATCCAATAATTAAATTACACATATAATCGTATAGGGTTCAGTTGAGAAGAAGGGGGTAGTAATTATTAGAAAAATGGTACGTGTCAGACTTTTATATGAAACGGAAATGTGCGTCAAATAATTGCGCGGTGTAGTTTTTTTTTTTTTAGAAAGTGAAATAGTTAATTACGAGTTTAACTATGAAAATGCCTATTAAATTATATATATATATATATATATATATATATATATATATATATATATATATATATATATATATATATATATGAATTGTTAAGTATAATTTAGGTATGGCGATCGCCTTGTAAAAGAACAAACACCGATTGTTTACTCGCCAGATTGTTATCGATCACATTATACGCGGTACATTCGATTATTTCTTAATTGATGTTAATAACGAGTAAAAATAATATGTAAAAAAATAATACTAACGCCCGTTTATTTACTTAATTTTTATTATTGTTATTATTATTTTGAGAATCTTCGAAACGGTTTATGATAAGAAACACCTCTTCGACGTAGGAGAATTTTCCGCAATTAAAACGGAATAATTTCACGTTTTGCTTAACAATGGTTAAGAAGTTAATTACACGTTTTCGTGTGCTTTTTCTATGATCTTTTTTTTTTGGTTTGTGTTAAGTGCGAGTACAGTGGGGTAACGGATAATGTATTATATAAATTAATTAATTTATTTATTTGTGATTGGTTGTAGAAATTAAAAAAAAAATATTACACATATATATGATTTATAAAATGTGATTTTATTTAGTGAAGTTCCATTGTATTCGATTGAGTATTTATTTATATAAAAAATATGAATATAATATATCAATGGTCGATAATACTAGGGGGGTAATTATGCGCAAATTGCAGTCAAAATCGACGGTTCGATTTTGGTGGTAAACGGGGCACGAAAAGGGTGAGATGAGAAAAAAATAAAACTAGAGCCGGAGCGCCATTTTGGAGTTCACAATGGCGCAACCCCCCATTTGAATAAAGCGCCATAATGCGACCCCTCCTACGGCCATTTTGGAGGGAAAAACATGCTCATTTATGCACGTGCATGTGTGAAATCAGCGCTTTGTTTCAAAAGTTCCAAGGCGGAGACCATATTCTTGCAGGAAGCCATTTGCATGCGACGCTAAAAAAATAATACTCGTAATGTCGTTCATTCGAGTTACGAAGCGTATGGTTTTTTCCGATAAAAATATATTTTATTATTGTATTCATATTTAGAAAAAGATATAGTAGGAAATTTTAATGTTAAACAGTATTATTTATGTCATCAAACTGTTGTTTTAAAGCTTAGTTATGACACGTTTTATTACTCTATATACATATGAAGCTTTCAGAGAACGATTGATGTAAGTGATATTTTTTTAAAATACAAAATAAATTTTTAATTCATTATAAATAATAATAATATTAATATATTAATAAAATATATTATATTTTAATTTTTATATTATTATTTTTTGTGCATTTATATTTTTTATACTGTAAGATATTGTACATCTTTATAAGGGTGTACGGTGTAAATATATGTATGCAAAGTAGGGGTAGTTTCGCGTTTTAGTTCAGCGAGCGGTAACCGTGGGGAAAACTTGGAAGGCTTTCACGGAGTTAAGTACACTCGTCATAATGAACGAATAAATGCGAATATTTTGCTTGAAGACAAAAACACACGTACAAAAGCTGAAATTGCATTCATTTTCATGCAAGACGACAAAATGGCGAGTGTTTTGAAGACGTGCATAGAGCTAGAATTAACGACAGCATCTATATTTTTTTTATTAAATAATTTGATGCATTATTTCTAATCATTTTTTACAAATAATATAAAAATCGTTTGATATAATATTTATTATTATAATTAGAGATGTAGTGCTGAACTATTTTTCTTTTAATTAAGAGGAGAAAGATGAATTTGAATTAAAAATAATTTAATTTCTATCAATTTTATATATTTTGAAAATGAAAAAAGACGCTTTTGTTTGAAATAAATTTGAGAACCACAGTACGATTATCTATTTTTCCGATAGATTAAACGTATATCGATACAGACGTCTCGTCTTCCAATTTTGTTCGCAGCTCGCGTTTCTTTCGTTGAGTAACGGCGCCATTTCTAGGAATCGCTTCACGAAAGCGATCTATTAAAACGTCGTAATATTCTCTAAAAAAGAAAGAAAAAAAAAAGATTAGAGGAAAAAACCCCGATGTTTTGACGCGGTTTTTTAGTGAAATTTTTATAGACTCGGTCACACGGACGTCAAAAGGAACTATATTCTGATTCACGACGCGACCGACGATGACATTTTAAGCGGATTCAACTCTCGTACGCCGATCATACTGAATATATTTTCATAGAGAAATAATATTTTTTTCACGTTCAAAATGATCAGATGCCGCCATTTTGTCTACGATATTTGAAATTTTGAACTTTAACTATGGAGTCCTTCGAGGGCTTTGGCCTTTTTATGACGATTCTTACTTTTAATTTATTAATTATATGCATCACTCAATGTTCTACTTTTAATAACTATATTCAAAAATGAATAATATATGAAGATTTGAATGTAAAATTTATGATTTAGTCTGGTAGTAAATATATTAGAGTTTTCTAATTTTTATTTATTATTGTATTTTTTAAATATAATATTATCATTATATATAAATATAACGTATTTAGGATATGTATTGTTTAATCATTCATAATTATTTTTATAAATATTTCTGAGTGTTAAGATTATGATTTAATATTCTTAGTTTAATGATAATTAATAAGTATAGTAATTCTGAAACGAGATAACTTAGTGCAAAAAAGAATTCGTTATACAATTTAATGATTCTTATTTATTTCAGATTTATAAATGTTTTTCAGAACGCAGTCGTAAAATAAGATAGTATATATGCATATTTTCTATGTCATACAATAAATAAAAATTACATATATTTTCACTGATTTTCAAATTTTGATGTGACGTCAGTTAAAAATCGCTGTTATATATATTTATATTTTTAGTCATATATCAATTTAAAAACCGAATTCATTTTAATTGAAACTTTTTTATGATATTAATATCAAAAAAAGAATAATGAAAATGTCCAGATCAAGTTATAAATTTATATTATAATACTATGAAATCTTATAATTTATATATAAAGACTAAAATCTCTAAAAAATTTATACAATATCAATTAATTTAAATATTCTATTGATATTTTTACCATCATTTTATATATTTTCGTCTCAGGCGTCGAACACACGTCATTCAGTAGTCAAACGCATTAATCATATAACCGTCGATATATATCGATAAACGACGATTCATTATTCAATTATGATAATCGTAAACGTTATTATTATTATTATTATATAAGAAATGCGCTTATATTTTATGATCGGTCGCTTATTTATCTTTCGATTCACGAATTATGAAAACGTGTTATTTACTATCCATATATTATAATAAGGCGAGAATAACAATGAAATCGAAGGCGCTCATAATAAAGTGTGACAAAAGCCGTGAGAAAATTATATATGAGCCACTATTTTTCAACGCCGTGTTTTATTGTTAAAATATGCTAATTTCGTCTCGATTTGGAATATTGAGATGTGCGTGTACATGTAAATACATGTAATTGTTTTTTTTTCTTGAAGACAATCTTTGATATATCGTGATACGATTTATCTAAAATTAGAATAAAATTTTCTATTATTTTTAATATTGTTGAAATATTTTGGATAAATTTATATTAATATATATGTTGCATATTTCAAGTAGTAAAAATTTGATAAAAAATATCATGTTTATAATAATTAATATATATATATATATATATATATATATATATATATATATATATATATAGATTGTTATAAAAATATACTCGTATTAACGCTTGAATATTATATGTATAAATATTAGATTCGAATAATTTATAAAGATTGTATAATATAAAAGGTCAGTGTTTATTTGTTTGTATATTCGTAAACAGAATTTTAAACGGTTATGCAATAGGAAATTTGAATTTTATAGAATTTTTAAATGCAGTGGCGTAGTGTGAATGTTGATAATGTGAAATTTTTCATTATATCAATAGTAATTATATCGATTTATATTATAAAATATAATATTCAATTATTGGTGATAGGTTATTATTATTTTTTAATACAATAACGTTGTTTATATTATAATTAAATCGATGATTTATGTTAAATGGTGAAAAAAAATCGGAAGCAATTTGATAGTATGAAGGAAAACATTGATAGAAAAATCTTGGAAAATCGTTTTAGTTTATTTCTCAAGAAAATCAGTGATGATTGTGTTATCGTAATCATACAATCTTAAATATGAATTTTTAGAGTATAATAATATAAATTAAATTAAAATCTATATGTATGAAATTGAATAAAGAACGAAAATAATTGATATTAGGATGAATTTGAACGATATGTATAATTTTATTATTGATTAATTATGTTCTAAATTAAGTAGTATATATATTTTTTTATATTAGTATATAATGAAAGAATAATAAATAAATAGTACCGTCCGGTGTATTAAATAAAAATAAATAAGAAAATAATATATATTAAATTTATCGCGCACGTCCGACAATAGCCTATGGGATTTTTATTAGCGATATTTATGGGTCGGCACCGTTTTCAAATATTAATCAAATTCTCACACCGACGTTGTTGTTGCACACGGCCTTAAGATTTATATCGAGTCGGCTCATCACAAAGGAAAAACGGCCTCTAGTTTGTATGCCGTCGATATCGTCATCGCGGGTTCGAATCCCGGATCGGCTCACATACGTGTCCACCCTTGAAAACTGATCGTACATGTACGACGGGTGCGATCAAAAAGTTTCCGCTATTCTACCATTATCTAATGTAAATATATTTATTATTTTATATATAAACAATTTATTTCGAAAGTGTCGTATGTCCATTTTTCAAAAAAAAAAAAAAATCGAAATAATAACTTTAATCGTTACATTTTTACATAATCTTTTTATTTCTAAAACAACTTTTTATTAATATACTTAAAATCATTAAGATTTCATGTATAATGAAGTGGTGAAAGAGTTTATTTTGAAAGTGGTCTAAGTCTGATAGTGAGAGCTTCAAATTGTTATTATTCAGTTGAATTTTATGAGATCGTATTTTTTTTTATTGCATAATGTCATCATAGTAGATGTTAAATTATCAATTTATAATGCTTGATTGAAATAGAGCTTATTTCAATCAAGTCTCTAAAAAACGCGACATTTTAACAGTGAAAATCAGTATTCCTTCAAATTACCTTATAAACTAGTTATTGTTTGTTTTTTATTATTTTATACGTAAACTGTAGATACATTAAGTTTATTAAAATATATTTTTAATATCAGAATAATGTAAAAAAATAGAGACAAGAACAATTCACTTTTAAAAATTAGCGATTTAGATTCTGCATTAAAAATATTTAGAATTTCTGATCTTCGCAATTATTGAACATTTAGAACTAAATATATTATTTTAGATCTACTTCTCAATTGATTTTTATCAAATTTTTTATTTGTTATTCCCACATTGCTCAGTTTATGTGATATAAAACAAACTCTTGTACTTCAACGTTAACATTTATTTAATATAATGGATTAATACTTTTCATTTAATTAACCGAAGTATTTTAAAAACTCAAATATAACATTAGTTTCAAAATAAAATTCAAAAATCGATCGATAGATTACAACAACTTTTCGACTCGAACACGTACGTCAAAAATCGTACGGCACACAACATCAGGGTTGAAGGCCTACCTTATAACGTTTGTGCGACGCGAGAAAAGGAGGCACAGTGACACTAAATGTGTGCACGCTTCGTGCTCATGTCCATGTTCATGTCGTTTACGAATGTTGGTCGTGAACTCTCATAACAAGCGGCCGTTAAAATCGGTGCCTAAACATGACCAAAATGTTTAATGGTTTCGCGGTGGCTCGGCAACGAATTACACATAGAGAATACTACGTGGCTCATTAATGTTTAAGTAATAAATATATATATATATATATATATATATATATATATATATATATATATATATGTAAAAATAATAATAATAAATAAAAAACGTGTAAAGATTTTGATTGATACGTGAAACGACAAATTTACGATTGTCATCACTTGTATCCTTTAGCATCTCAAGACGTGTATCATATTGATCGTCTTTTTTTATTGTTTTCTATACGTCAGAGTTCACTTTCGTTTTCTTTCAGTGTTTCAGTATGATGAATGTGAAATATGTATATATAAATATAAAACATGGGTTGAATAATGAGAAAATTGTCTTACAAATATATTCTCTAAGGAATAGAGCTTTATTTTGAATATTTTAAGGGTAATAATATAGCTAATTGGTTGTGGATTCAAAGTCAATTTGAATATTATTTATGCTTTTTCTTCATAAAATACAATATTATTACTAAAAATATCGCAATATATATATACTAAGTATTTAATGCTTCAAATGATAGATTTATATATTCAGTAAAAATATTTATTAATTTTTATATTTAGAAATATTGAGATTCAGTAAAAATATCTAAGAAAGATCGTTGAATATCGAACGTTGTTTTAATTTTCATAATAAATATACGAATATTTTTACCGGTAAAAAATGTCGATTTCGCATCGTCAACAAGAAGTACAATTAATAAAAACCGATGACGTATAGAAAATATCGGTGAATTTAAAAGATAAAAGGAATGAAACGCTCAAGTGGAACAACAACAAACGGCACGACAAAAATAAATAAATAAATAACCAACAAAAAAAACAACAACAAATAACAAACGAATAAATAAAACTAAATTATATATATATATATATAAAGATTAAAAATCAGAATGGGGGGGGGGGCAGGTTGATGAGATAGTATAGTAGAACAGGGCAGGACAGGGGGTGGCGGGGAAAGGAAAATGAAATAAATAAATAAATAAATTGCGAAGGATCGGCGCTCTCAGTTTGTGCTCGAGATCTCCTTTTCAAAAAGCGATGTGCCTTTTGTGGTCCGCATTTGAATATCTAGTTTTTTGCGTTGGTGGTCTACTTGTGGTTCACGTACGCCTTTGTGCGGCCGGTCGGCTTTGTTTGTTTGACGTCTTATGCGCTTATAAAACGTTCGTGGCCAATTCATCATTTGCCGAAATCTCGCCGAAGACAAATGGATCGGCTTCCTTTTTAATGATCCCCGAGGTCTTTTACGCTGCTGCGATCTGAGGACTCGCGATTCATGTACCACTATCCTCTTCTGTCTTGCGATTCTTTCGTCATTCTTTCCCCCCCCCCCTTATTTTTTATTTTATTTTGTTTTTCATATTTCGTGTGTTCGTTGGTTTTTATTTTTGTCCTTTTGTGGTTTGTAAATTGCACTGCTCATTTTGCGCGGCAGGTGTTTATTGCGAATGCAGAGCGGTCACTCTTTCTTTTTATATATCATTTCATCATATTCGAATCTATCGCAGATATTCTAATTTTATTTTCTAAAATGCAAAAAAAAAACATTTTATTTTCAATTGTGATTATCGAATGACGATCAGATATTTTATATTATAATAAAAATATAAATTCAGAATATAATACATTTTTATTTTATATTAATATTACAATTAAAAATTTTTTTTTTGTACAATAGTTATAAAGTGTGATCATTCTGTAAGATAAGTCAAGATCACATAAAGCTTCAATCACTGTTGAAAAGTTAAATTCTCTAAAATACGATTTTTTAACTACATCCTCCATATTCACTAGACATCTTACCGTTCGTTTATTACCTTTTTCAGAAATATGAATTATTTTTAAGAAAAAAGAAATACAATAACCAAAACGATATTTTAAAAACTTTAAATTATTTATTAACTCTAAAAATAAAGATTTAAAAACAAACTTTCTAATCGTTGGCAAGAAGTCGTAGATGCCAATAGAAATTATTTCTATTAAAAATAATAAATAATGTGAAAAATATAAAAAAAATCCAAACGAATAATAAGTCTTGTAAAATATAGGAAATAGGGCTTTTCAAAAAATTAAAAAGAAATATATTATAATTTATTATTATTATTATATTTTATTTAAAATCTTTATGTTATATTTAAAGTATTATTATGATTTCACGTCTTTTATCTGTTAATTGAAATCTTTACGGATGTGAAAATTCGTTTATGAAAAATTTAATTTTTAGCTTCAGAAATATATGTGTATTTTTTTTTAAGGAACACGTAATTGATGGACCGCGATTGATATGGTAATTTCAAAATAAATGTCGAGTTTGTCCGTTTGTTGATGAAAGGAAACGATTGGACACAGTGGCAAGTGCCCAAGAAATATATCCGAAAGCCGCCCCTGAGCTAATTAAGATATATTACCGACAGATAATTCTATTTTCACACGTGTTCGACACATTGGCGCGCAACATATGGAAAAATATACTACATATTTATTTTTTTTCTAATCTAAAATAATTTTAGAAAATCATCTTTTACATGTACATTATGAATTTTTAATTATAATATAATGTACAATTTTTTTTAATGTCGATCGATTTTTGATTATGTCGAGTCATTATATTATTATTTATTATTTTTTATGTCGTTAAAAGTAAAAATGATTATCTGTTGATATGATTTTATAATATATTAAAACGTATGAACTAATTATTTGTTGAGATTAGGATATATTTTTTTAAATTAATATCTTTATTTGATAAAAATTGACATCTATGAATGATTCACTACTGATATATGGGGTGTTGAACGATTTGATTTGAAATAAATAATTAAAATAACATAAAAAAAAATATTTCAAAATATGATTAATTTATATAAATTGTGTATTAATTTTTTTCTGAAAGATAGAAATTTTGAGATATATTATATGAAATAGTAAGCATTTCGAGCATTTTGAGCCATCGAAGGTTTATTATCGTAATGAAAATTTTCTAATCTGTATATTCGGCCAATGTTAATCGTCACTTCGATTAGTGTGATGAAAAATAAGCGATTATCCCTAGGGAACGGTGTGAAAATGGTAGTTGTCGCCGGTCGTGTTTCGTCACGGGACGCCGCCGACGGTTTCACCTAATTGCCGTGAAAATGATCGCGTTTGACGGCGACAAAATGTCGCCGACACGCGTTATTTGCGGCTGTAGATAAAAAATATAGAAAAAACAAAAAAATAACGGCGACATACAAACGTAAAAGTGGTTATATATATATATTGATATCGTGGAAATGTGATATGGTTGAAATATCGGGACGATTTTGTTTTGACGGAATTGCGCGATAAGAGACGTATTTGTACACGGGTCGACTTGTAAAAATATATTAATATTCAGATATTTTTAATATCTTTTTATTCGTCTATATCGAATATGATAAATTTAATAGAATAATTTTTAGACATAAATATTGATCTAAATGAGAAAATGAAGTTTTTTATATATTATATACTAAAAATATTTTAACGACGTTTTACAACGTTAATTGTAAAACTAATCACAATTTTGAAATAATCTGGAAATTAGAGAAAAGTAAATTTTATTTATTTTTAATATAAAATTTGTATTTTATTTATTGCTTCGGAAACATTTCTCCTTTATTAGTTTTATTTCTATTGTATTATATTGTATAAAAAAATATTATATATAATACATTGAGTTAGTAGAATATTATTTTTGATTTTTATGTTACTTTTATAATTTTTCATATAATTCAAATTTTAATATTAAATTGAATAATATTTTCAATTTAATTTTAATAAACTAAATATTAATATTGATTGATTAAAATATTAATAAGGTAATAACAGTTTTAGTGTCACTGATTTTACGTCTTATATTATTTATCTAGTGTAAAATGGTCCTTTTAAGAAGTTCAGATTAAAAAAAAAATAGAGAAAGTTAAAGACACGGTTAAGAGCGTGAAGTGATCCTGTCAAGTTTCACATCCTCACATGACACCATGAAATTTTGGCGTCACATTTATAATACGCTTCGGTTATTAACTTCATGAACTTTTCTAATTAGCATTTTCGTCTCCGACGAAGCTCTTTCCTTTGATGCTCTAAGCATTTACAAAAATAAATATATTATAAATCATATTATTTTTGAGCTATTAATTTTTCACATTATATTATTTTTTTCCACTTTTCTTCCCTCGTCAGATACGAATCGCACTATGAAAAGTCGGTTTACGGGCTGAAAATAAAATCGATGTTTTTCAGCAGCGGTTCGCCGGGAAAAATAGATTTCACGATATGAATATTAATTATTAATATTTCCACGCATGAGATGTTAAATTGAATGAAAACGCCTGTTGTGGATGAGTTCAGTTTATCCGTTTTCGATCAGATTTACGTATATTAATAATAGCGGTTTAGCGATATAAGACGGATATAAGTGCATAAAATGTTTATTTTCCGACAGAAAATATTAATTGTTACAACATTATCTATAATAAAGTGACCAACCGTTCTCCTTTGAAGAGAACGATTCTTCTTTTCTAAATTATATCTTTCTCTCAAAAGTGTTTTTCTATATATCATCATTTTTTGTGGAGTCATTAGAGTTTTGACAGTCTTTTTTCAGATTTTTTTCAACAATATTCCGCTTTGACAACACCAAAATCTAATCACTATAATATTATAGCATATCATTGTTCAAACGAATAAATTATTTTTTAATTATATTCAACAGTTCTCTGAAAAGTGTTATTAAACGTCCTCTTTTTCTCTATGAAGTCATCGGTGTTTTGACAATTTTTCATATTTTTATCAAAAATGTCCCTCTTCGCCATTGTCGAAATCTGATCACATTATAATATATCGTATCATTGTTCAAATGAATATGATGTTTTTTAACAATATTTCATGAAATGTATTTTTTTTGTGTATATTTTTATTTATTTTTAGAGTTTTTAAATTGAAAAAAAGATTATTTTGGTGTCGATCTCATGAGCGAGAACATTTTATGAAACTCGATCTCAAGACGGAGGACTTTTTCTTTACAATTTGAAAATCTGTTCAACCAATTTCAATGTGTCCTCCTTTTCATTATATATAAATTATTTATAAAATACTATTTAGAAATATTATTTAAATTTAGAATTATATAAAAATTTAGAAATATATGTGAAATATTGTATTGGTCATATTATACATTTGTCCACATTATATAATGGATATATAATTTGTATATTATTTCTAATTATTATATGTAAATATTTTAATTATGATAATATGATATAATATAAAATTTTATTTAAAAAAAAAGACAAAAATGACAAACTTTTTGTAGTTTGCCAATTGTCAAATGCCAAAAATTTTCGTATGGGACACAAAAGGGTTAACCGCTCAATTGCCAACAGGCCGAAATAGTCATCGAATCGAATGATTCCCGGTAAACATACGGCAGGAATAATGCAAGTTTGGCCATGATCATGATGTATTCAATGTGGAAGTCTGGAGCGGTTCTGTTGCAGATGCGCCGATAATGAGATGCCACACGGGAGACACAATGCGCCGATTGTTTCTTGGCTACAATTTATTTTGGCACTAACTTAAGACAACATTTATATTGTGTGTATGTGCGTGTGTGTGTGTGTGCGTGTGTGCGTGTATGTGTTGTGTCATTTGGAATTATCTGGAGTTAATTCTGGTGCGATTTTTTTTAACGATATATCGGAATTTTTTTTTTATTCTACTTATACTGTCTATATATAATATGATAGTGTAATAGAAATATTTTAATATTATTTTTAAAATGTGTATTCAACTAAAATATTTATTGCACTATAAATTTAGAATTATAATTTTGTATCACATTCAAAGTTAAGACAATTTTTCACATATTTTTAAGATATATTCTGAATCTATAATTTCATAAAATTAAATATATTTTGAAATTATCACATTCATAGTATTTATATAATTATTATTTTTGGCAGCAAGTTGATTTGTATTTAAATTCCAAAAATTCAAAAAATGATAAAATATATTATAGTATTATTTTAATAATATATCTTTCTCTTAACTATTTTAAATCGTTTTATATTTATGATTGATAAATAGAAATTGCTTGTTGTAGATTTAGATAAAAGAAAAACAAATAATGTAGGTCAGTTTCTCCAATTTATTTTGATTTACGTATTATTTTAATGATTTGCAATATTTTTCCAACATAATTTTTAATATATATCAAATTAAAATAATGATCAAATCTTAACTTTTTAATTTAAAATTAAAATTTATTTGAATCAGAATAAATAATTATATATTATTCAAAATAACGTGGATTTGTTGTTTTATCGACATTTATATGAATAAAAATTATCAATATTTTTATTATAATAATGTCGTGTATTGGAATTTTATTCCAGTATCGTTAAACGACGTTTAATTTTTTTCCAGATTTTCAGATATTCCATTCGATTTTTAAGCTCGTAGCCCCTTATTTATTTTATTTATTTATTTTTTGTATTTCTTCCAGAAACATTGTTTCATTTTACCCCCTTCATGCAGTTTTTCACTAACATTATATTCGATATTCGTCCCGAAATTCCTGAATTAATTTCAAATTATGTCGACCGTAAGCGACGCGCATGTCGATTTATATATACGTCCAACGCAATAAATAAATAAACGTATCGTACTACAACATGAATAACGACACAACCCTAATAATTATTTATATAAAATCTCAATATCGAATCATAAAAAAAAATATAAGCAAAAATTATTATTTTTTTTATAAAATCGAACGGATGATTTTATTTACAATATTTAATTTTAATTAAAATTTTATAGAAAATATTTATACATAATGTATAAAAAATATTTTCGATCTTAATATTTGAAAATAATTTTCAAATTATATTTATAAGTTGTCATATTATTTATGAACAGGTGTAATAAAACATGTGATAAAATCAAGTTGAACGAAAATAAACATATCGAATATAATGTATGATAAAAATTATATTATTATTATTTAGTTTATAATGACCGACAATTGGAATAATATACTATATATATATATAATATTAATATCGTAATGTGCAATAAGTGTATCCGTGTACAAATTCGTGAGTTGATAGAATAATATTTTCAATGAAATCTGTTATAATTTAAATTGAAATAATCGACGATTTTATCAGATAATATGATAAAACGTCGTCATTTGAAGAATTTGAACCGTTTTTTTTTTCGGTTCGCAGTCGAAATTTTCGCTCTATTATATCGTGAACGCGTTTTATACGTCTAATATTTATATGTAGACATTATACTGAATAGTTCGACGCAATAAATTAGTGTAAAATATATAAATGACGTATGTTTTCATCGTGTTGCTTTGTTAAAAGGAATACCGCCGCTCTAAGGTGGTCCACTGTGTGACAACATCGTGCCTTGTTGCCTTTCTTCTTCTTCTTCTTCTTCAGTCGGAATGAGACGGCTTTTCTCGGCCCACAGTGAATCGACAACCATTGGTATGCGAGCGAAATCGTGCGTTAAGTCGGTTGATTATGTCTGAATATGAATTTTTCAGTTTTGATTTAAAAATTCATGTTAAAAATGGGGAATGAATCGATTATATATATATTACAGTAAAACTATACTTTTGTAACTTAAGATCACATTTATTCTTCACTTTTTATATTTTATATCAGATAATAGGAAATTAAAAGAGTAAATTCAACGAATAAAAAATTGAATTTGACGCATAAAAATATATATAATTATATGTGCAGAAGGATTAATTAAAATTATCTAAGTTTAAAATGAAATTATAAACTATAATTTTATTATATATATAATCATTAAAATATATAAGTTAGAATCAGAATATAGTAATTATAGTATTTCAAGTAAAATCACTATACTCTCATATTATACAATATAATTTAGAATTAAATATTATTTTTAAATGGAAAATAAATTAAATCTTTAAGATTTACATTTTTTATCTCGACGTTGTTTAATTTTCATCGATTCATGATTCCGTAGAAAATTCCGACGGACATTTTCAGCAGAATTGTACGTCTGTAATATACGACGACGTTTCACTTTTGTCGCCGTTCGATTTTTCTGTTTTCTCTTCCCCCCCCCTCCATCTCTCCCCAATTCCCTTTCTCTTTTTGTTATTTTTGTTTTGTTTGTTTGTTTTTGTTTTTAGTTTTGTTTTAGTCTCTCTCAGACGGTATTTGTTAAACGTGTAATGTGGAGATTTACTCGCGTTATTAACATATGATAATAAACGCTGGCTGCGCTCTTTCGAGAGCTCATGTGAAAGGAAGGCAAGAGGCGAATTCACATGCCCGTTAAAAAGGGATAGATATACGATGAAAAAGGAAACACTTATTGTGTCGGCGATTTTAAAACTTTTGCATTGAAAAAGTTATTAATGTCGTACGTGAATTCAATATATTCGATGCGATGATTCAGTATGATATCATATATATATATATATATATATATATATATATATATATATATATATATATATATATATATATATATATATATAACATATATCAAAATTATTTTATCGATTATAATATTATTGATTTTTATGTATGACGTAATATAAAATGTTTTATTGAATGTCTCTCGGATCGATTTCATTTTTATTTCATCTGTAATTGAAAATGGAATACATATTTTTTTATTTATCTAAATGTTTACTAGAGATAATTAAGGATTTGATGGATAAATAATTATCCATCAAAATCCTCAGTTAAAAATAATTTTAACTGAGGATACTCGAATAATCGATTCGTTTAATTCGGACTGTGAATTATATATTATTAAATTAATTATTGAGATTGTAATATTAACTAAAGCAAAACAATTATAATATAATAAAATAAATATGTAGAGCTAACGGATCGATTATAATAAAATAAATCAGCGCCATGACAATTAAAAAAAAATGTTTTTTTTTAATAATCATCAATTGCAATTATATCGCTTGATTTGATTTTAATATTTTTAATATAATAATTTCGATGTAGAATTGAAGATTAATTAAAATATAAAATATGTTAAAAAATTCTGATAGGATTTAGTTTACACGATCGGAAAATCGCGTAAAAATTTAAACGTTTGAGAAGCACAATGGAAGACAATGAGAGAGAGAGAATGATTCAAAAGTGGAATAAAACTGTGGCGCGCGTGCAATGACGACAGGGTGGGGGCGCGAGATGATATCTGAACGCGGCGCCACCGCAAGGCGCTTCACATATACACACACACACACACACGTGCTCGCGCTCGCATACGTATATGGAAAAAAGAGACGTCGTCAACTGTTGGCCTTCGAACTCGCTTATTATATTTTTCAATAATATTTTATAAAATCGTAATGATTTATTGTCATTTCGTATTTGTATTATATTGTCAGAATGTGTATATTATTTTTTGTTACATTATTTAATTATGGTGTTGATTAAATATATAGTTGAGTTCGATTGGTTTGATATATTAATGGGGATAACAGTCATATTAAACAGGAGCAGGAAAAACGTAAATTATAAATTTGATATCATACTAATCGGAGTTTCATGTTAACCAGACCAATGAAAATGTAGATTTGAATTTTGAAAATTTTATTTACCATAAAATTTTAAATTAGAAAAATTGAGAAAAATATAAATTTATTCGACTGTATAATTAAAAACATATGTTTTAATATGAAATTGAACAAAATTTTGTGAAATGATTAATAGTAGTTCTGATGACTCGATTTGAATATCAATCAATACTGTTTTGTTGAAATTTTATATATTAAATAGAATAAATTTTTACTTAATAGTATTTGAAGATTAAATTTTAATTAGTGTATCGAATTTTTAAAATGTGTCGATATCCATTTTTTTTTATTATAGAAATATTTGTTATAAATAATAATTAAAAAAATTAATCTATAAGATATAACTTCTTTATATTTTTAAAATAATGTTTAGAATAATTAAAAAAAATAATTTTTCATTTTGAATATACTTATCTTTTAATCGATTCAACGTGCATAAACAACCGTTCAACCATAATATATCTTCATTATATATCTATATATTATATATACGATCAATTTATTATAGAATTATCAAAAGGAAATATTAAACTTTACCACATCTGCAAATATATTCAAATCAAATACATCAAAAAATTCGAGCGTGTAAGTTGAGCACTTTATGTGACAAGTTTCCACCGATTTCGAGCGTCGGTCATTTAATCGAAATTCAAGATGTTACTGAAAGATTGCGACCGTCTAGAAAGAGCTAAGAAGTCACATCTAATACATATATATATATATATATATATATATATATATATATATATATATATATATATATATATACATATAAATAAATAAACGATATGCGTGACTGCCACTTTTACGCTTTTGTCACGTGCGACGGGGTGACACTGCCCGATTACTATCGGACTCCATACCGAGAGGTGAAAGACGTGGGTGTTGAGCATTATTGCGCTTTTTTCACTTGAAATTACCTTGGTGCATCATGATCCTTGTGTGTCCTTATTATTATTATTATTATTATTATTATTTTGGAAGTATCGCGTGCTAGAAATTCTACGAGAATACGTGCTCGGATTCGTATCGGATGATCTTTTTGAATAATATATTTTTTTTCGGTTGCTAAAGATTTAACGCAATATGTTAAAATATGAAAGAGTTGTGAATGTTGTTAATTATGGCTTGAATATGATCGTAGTGTTTGGCATGAAAAATTGGGTCAATTTTTGAATGTATCTCATTTTAATCAGATTCTAAATATTTTCATATTAAACTATTTTTGAATAATGAAATATTTTTATATCAATAATATAAAAATAGTAATACAAATATTTTAATATAATTTTTAAAACTTATTTAATAAATAATCTATATTATATATTACCACATTTTTTGCGGGATGAGTTCGAACAAAGATTACTTTTGCAGCATTTTCAAAAGAAATCATACTTCGTAATCAAAGAATGTTGAAGTGAAATAATCACAAATAGAATTATATTACAGTTTTTTGGGTTCTTATTTAGTATTTTGTGAATTGTAAATAATATATATTTTTAGTTTTCAAAGAAAAGACTGTAATTCAAATTCTTCAAAAATAAATAATATGTAAAATTTGAGCAAAAAATTAGTGACTAAACGTTTGAAAAAATAATCCGCATAACAAAACTTGATAAAAAGTTTCAGCTTTAAAAAATTTTATTTATTTTAATACGATTTAATTATGTATATATATATATATATATATATATATATATATATATATATATATATATATATATATATATATATTATGTAAATCAAAATGATTATAATCATATATAGTATTTTAATCGATAAAAACGTCAATAGAGTCAACTCTGTTTTTTCTCTATTTTATAACGGAAATAAACTGCAGAGTTTAAATTCGTGATATTTAAAAGGAACGATTTAGTCTTTACGTTATCCGCTCGGTTGGAACAATGAGCAGTTTTAAACGCCATTGCGGGAAAACGCGGAAGAATATAAACGTTAATAATTTTCCTCGACGGACCATCATTTCCCATTCGCTGCGAAAAGGATGAAAATGAGAAAAGACGAAAGCGAAAAAATAAAATATAGAAAGGTCGTCGTACATGGTCGAAGAATTTATTGTTATGGTCCGTTTTGCGGCATACGTTAATATAATATAATATTATATTATATATAGCGGTCAGAATGAATCGTTTCGCGGTAAGAAAGCGAGGACAAGTGTTCGTTGGGTGTATCAAGATTGTTAACAGTCACGTTTGAGCAATTGAGCTTAGGTGCATTTTTGAATGCAGCTTTTTGGTGAGCTTTTTGTTTCTAATTTGCATCGTGGCTTGAGCGGCATGCGAGGCAGATGTTGGGTTCAAAAGCTGTTTTGATTTTATTAAAAAAAAAAACTCTTTTGAATGGATTAGAGACGTGACAAATTTTGTATTTATCCTATATAGTAATATGAAACTTTTGTTTTATCGATCAATTTTATTTTTTCAATCATCAAAATTATCGCTTTATATCAGAGGTGTCAAACTATTTTTATGAGCTTTTATGTAGGTCGTACTTTAAAAAAATAAGTTACGAGCTTAATAATTAAAATGTCACTTTCAATTATAACATTATAAATTTATTAAAACGGAACTACATTAAAAAACAAATTTGCTATTAAATATAATCATTTGCTATTAATTATAATCGTAAAAATCGAGATTAAGTCGAGATAAGAATAGAAATAGTCGTCTCAATATGATTTTTCACAAAACCCCGCGTAAACGCGTTCAATTTTGATATTTTTACGTTTTTTTCACAAGCGAATTCAATCCAATCGACTAATATTTTGCAATTTAGCGTTGAAAATTTCCATTTTTGTTTGAAAATCGTGATTTTTGATATAAAAAATCGTCATAATTTTGTTGAAAAAACTGCGTTTTGCAAACGGTTTTCAGCATTCGATTTCTCTCGTCAATTAAGATGTGTGACGCATCCGACAATGTGGTTTTATATTTTTCAGTCATATTTTATTTGATGATTAGACGAAACATATCAAATTGTCTTAGTACGTTTCATGCTTCAAATGCATGTTATTTTTATATATATTTTTACAATTCTAAAATCTGATTAAATCATAGAAAATTATTTAGACGTGAACGTCTATTTTTCTGATTTTTTTATCTATAAACAAAATATTTTTTTTATACATGATATAATAATATTCAATGACCAATCAATTAACTTTTAATCCCAACCATATAAGAGAGCTTCTCAAAACGTGCTGCCTTCACTGAATATATGACATTTCGTCACAATTCAACATCGTCAATCGTACGTTCGTTTCCGACCGCTTTTGAATCGCGCTTCGCATATTTAGAGATTCTCTGTCTCTTTTGGAGATCTTTTAAAATTCTGCACGTAAACCGCTCATGCCATTTCCATGTACATATGTTGTCATCAGGAAGCAATTTTCGGCCGATGCAGAATGCATCATCACTGTCACAATGCACCATAACGACTGCACACCAATGTCGATGGACCCGTTCTGAATGCGGCCATGATTAAAACGATGTCTAAAAATGGCGCTAATCATCCGATCTTTTCGTCTTTACAACGCGAAAAAGATTATTCATATTCCTATCATTTCACATTTCAAACATCAAATCGTAACCTTTTCATCGCGATAATGATAAATTATCGCAGCTTATTAGAATTACATTTTCAGTATATTAAATGATCTGTCGACATTCTACATGTAATGTGAAATAAGACAAGATGGCGATACATTTTTTCGCAGAAATGTGCGTACAAAATACGTATAAAATAATCGTCGTCGTCGAACCAATCGTACACTTGTTTCGATGAACGACTCGTTTTTTGAACCAATCAATCGAGCGCCTGTGCACTCGTTTCACTTGTACTCGACCGGTGTTGATTAAATAATTCCCATGTGCGACATGTCGTTAATTGAGTCGCAAGATCCGCTTACATTTCTATTTAACTTTTTTTGCACGTATATATATATATATATATATATATATATATATATATATATATATATATTGTGCTAATTTTAAATGTGAATAATTATGATTTATATATGTAATTATTTTTATTTAATCTCTCGATTTGTTTCGTTATAGAACTCTTTAAAGTCTTCGTAGTACTTATTATTTATTGCATTGAATATTGTTAAACGATCGATTTTTAATTTTAAATTAAGAAATATTTTATAGTTGAATATTTTAAAATTGGTTCATATAAAGATTTTTATATGGTGTTTTTCATAAAATTTATATATTATGTTAATTTTTTAGTAATGTTTTATTGTATCACACTTTGACTTGGAAAACGTTGAAATCTTTAAATAAAAGTGACATTATCAGAAAAAGCAGGTCACGGGTTCAATACAGAAATTTGATCCGTATATTAACAGAATGTTTTATATTGTACAGTATATGATATTTTAAATTATTGAAAGGTTTACAAAGAAATATGCAATTTCAACGGACATTAACAATCATCGTTCAAATAATTATATATTGTATACAACACAATGAAACGCTACTTATGTAAATTACCAGTAACTTATATAAGCATATTTGAATAATACAAACACACGCACATACACACGTCAAATATGACGTTGATTAATCAGACAAAAGAGAGTATATAATAATCATAATTATCGTGTAAAAAATATATACACATTTACACAATGCAAACACAGGATATTGGTTTGATTGAGCGTTGTCCGTTTTCTAACATAAAATCCCGTACATCATTCATACCGGCAATTTGTTCATTGTTACCGAAAAAAAAGCCTTTTTTTTAGTCTGTTGAAAGGAAGTCAGTTTCATTTTCGAAATCAGATACTTGACGTTCATTGTTTACGCGAACGTCGTGAAATGTGTTAA
Organism: Leptonema lineaticorne; assembly: GCA_024500535.1. Taxonomy (NCBI): domain Eukaryota; kingdom Metazoa; phylum Arthropoda; class Insecta; order Trichoptera; family Hydropsychidae; genus Leptonema; species Leptonema lineaticorne. The sequence goes on along the minus strand of JANIJI010000014.1, from coordinate 8,482,173 downwards.
CACATCACACGCGGGCATCGTTTAATTTCCGTTATTCTATCTAATTCTATAATAGTATCATATTTATAATAGTTTCTAGATTAGTTGTTCAATATTCAAAGAATAAAATCAGAATATATACGTGTAAAAGATTAATAATTAAATTTTGATTTTATATATAGATTATCTTCAACATGTTTGTTAGGTGATTTGACATTTTCGCGATTCATTCGAAGTGTACCCGCATCGAAAGTGTTAATCGTGACGTTCTACAGAAATTACTATATACGAAAAATTGAACTACTTCTTTTTTTTTCATCACAGTCGTCGTTTCAAGGGGGTTTCATTCATCGGGGTGAAATAACGCAAAAATGTGTATGTGCACACGTAAAGAGCAGTTGTTGCGTCGAGCACATGGTTTCGAAACCGCAAAACCGACAATTTCTGGTCGAAAACGACGGAGAGAAATTTAATAAATTACCGACATTAGCACGCGAACCTGAAAAACCTTACCAACTCGGCTCATTGTTTAATATAATAATGCTGAACATATGGTGCATCCCCTATATTTTATATATTAAAAAAAAATATAACTATAAATATATATGTCTAACGTTTCATTGACAAAATGCTCTTTTTTTATATTTCCAGTATTTTTTAATATAATACACGATATATATAATCAATTCGAATACAGCTTCCATTATAATTATTATTATATATTTTTATTGAAAATAATTGTAATTTATTATAGTATGAAAATTATCGGATAGATGTCAGGATATCGCTGAATATTATTAGAGTACAAAATATATTAAATACATATATTTATATAATAAAATATATTTATATAATTGAATTAAGAGTAAAAATATTAATTTATATTAAATAATATTTTTGAAATTATGATCTGAAAAAAATAGTGAAAATATAAAATATGAACTATAGTAGATAATTTTATTTAGTATACCAATATATTTGATATTGATATATAAAATTTTAATTTTTAGAATTATTTTAGAGATTTTCCCATAATTAAATTATAATTTATTAGCAATTAAACCATCGCAGGTGTTACAATTTTCCGTTTATTTTTAGCTTGACATACATCTAAAAGTTTCAAAATCAATTTTTACTCCCTTTGATCTCTGACAGTTCGCTTCACATTCTAAAATATCAAAGGATTCATACACCTGTACACGTATACATATAATAAATATATACATTATCCTAAAATAAAGACATAACGAAACATTCACGACACAGCTCATTAATTATTAATAATAAATACATTCGTATGAAGTCATAAAATAAATTCGCAATAAAAAAAAATAACGAGCAAAATTCGAGTGCTGGTCCATTATTAAAAATTAATACTTGTAATTTATATACATATCGTCGTTCGGTAGCTCGTCGAAACGGTTAAGCTGTTGAATTTTTATTTCGTACAAAATTACAATGCTCTTTATTTAATATGTGCGGTTCACGTTAAAAAGATGCTATCTTCGATTTTATTAAACGCGCATAATTTGTAACTGTGACGTTTAATGACCGACAGTTACCGAAGAATAATAATTTAAAAATTTTTTTTTTTTTTTTATTAATATATAAATGTCGTTTATATATTTGAGCGGACAAAATAATGATACTCGTCATATTACAATATATATTTCAAATTTATTACGAACCTCTTTTTCAAGTTATGTATCGATTAATATTTTTAATGAAATTTACTCTAATTTTTAAATGTAATCAATTCTGAAGGATTGGATACATAATTGTATCTGTAATTAATTTTTCAATTAGATTTATTGGTGATAGAAATGATGGTAAAAATATATTTATTTTTCCTTGACACATTCAGTATTAAATATATATTAATTGAAGTCAATTATTATTTAAATTAAATGAAGTTTGTTTATAGATATATTCGAAATATATTATATTGTATTATGGAGATGTTGTGTGTGTATATTTTGTACCAATTATACTATATGTTATTTAAGTAAAAAGTTATAATAGAGTATATTCATAGAAATTGTTGAAAATGTTACGAAACTGTTCCGCCTCGGTTATCGATCAATCTATTAATGGTTTTAAAGTCCAAATGTTTACATCGTCCAGATGCCATTAAGATCTGTTTCCTGGCCGTGGGTCATCCCGTAAATGGGTCGTTAAGGGCATGTGCCACTGTTTGGGTCACTTCCTACTTCTGAGCAATTATGGACCTGTCCTATAGGGGGATGGACAATTGGACAATTCAATATATATATACGTGTGTGTATATACGGCTAGCACAATAGTTCTGGACTCGCTAAGTGGACCCCCATTATGTTCGACAATGGGAAAACAATTTGGTTCTGTACCCGCTTTGTTGGTACGCGTTTTCGATATTAAACCGTTCCTCCTCCCCCCCCCATTCACTTTGAATTAAAACTATTTTATAAAATCGAAACGATTAAAATGGGTCACGTTTTGATTTCTGTATTCTATCTAAATAATTTATAATTCTTATAATATTTATAATAAATTACGTTTTATTTACTGTGATTCCATGAAATTTTCTGATATATTTATATACACATTTGTGTAAACGAAATACGGTATAAAAAAGACATCTTAGGACAAGTTAATGCTCATTAGTGTCATTTTTATTATTTTGTTTTTTCGTGTTTTCATCCTTAAATTATTATCCTTGTTTATATTCGAAGTGCGACTTCACAGTAATGATGAGAAAATACCTGGTCGACTATCAGAAATGTCTTTTTAAACGACTGCTTTATGTGTCAGTGCATTAATTACGATGTACTACTTTGTGTCTTTTGAATTTATAATAGGTTTGTGTTTATATTTTTTATCATGATTTTGTTCTATACTATTTGCTAATATTATTTAGTATGTAACAGATTATATATCAGGCTATATTAGTTTTCGAATTCGTTGAAAGGAAATTTGAGATTATATTTGATTTGATCTGAAAAGATAAAGTTGACCTCAAAAAAATATATAAAAGGAGAATTGTTTAAAATATCAATGAACACTGCTTGAAGTAAAAATATGAATGAAACGAGATACTGATGAAAGTAAAGGATATCATTATATATAATAAGGATGAGCATCAGAAGCTTTCAAAAAATCGCGTGACAATTGCATATTCATGACGTGTTTACCCCGATTCTCACGACTTTTAAGTCTTTTGTTCGAGGTTCGAAAAAGGAAAACCAACAAATATCGACGTATATTTTTATTTTTGCTATTGTTGATCCTTAAAATATACGAATTTGTGCGTAGTTTTTTTCATAATTTTATAACAAGTAGTGGGAGATGAAGGCAGTCGAAATGAGGCATCGATTAGTCGACAATGGAAAACGACCGGTGCTCATTGTGAAAGACTGCCACATGAAAGGAAGTCCCTGATGATGACGACGAACGGGTGAAAAAGAAAAAAAAACCGTATATACGAAAGACACGAAGGTTTAACCGCAGAAAGAATCGATAATTCGTACGAGTGCCTCTTTAGAAATCGCTTCCATTTAGAGCTTCACACGTGTGAATATGATTTGTGTGTGTGTGTGTGTGTATGTTCACCGGATCCGGTCTGTCTATTTTTTTAAATTCCTAATTTTGACGTATAATTTTAGATATATTTAGTACTATATAATAATATCTAAAATAATATGACATCTGTGGCAGTTTTGCGGTTAAGTTTGCTTTATTAACATGCAAACAGTTAGTTTTTAGGGTTGATTTACAATAACGCCAGAATATTGTTTAATAATTTTATTTATAATTTAACTGCTAATTATTATTACGACAATAATTCTGAAATATTTTCACTCCTATGCACTCGAGAGGTGCCGTTTGGTCACCATTTAGATTAATGCAAAAATTACGATACACTACAATGACTATTTATATTAATTTCTTTGTAACGAATTCCCATTCTCTTTTTGTATACTATTATGAAATGTAAAATGACACACTTTTAAATAGAGATAAGATTTTCTTATTTATATTTATTTCGTAACCACATAACCACAAATTGAATTGCATTTTCAGTATTGATATTTTGAAACTTTTTTTGGATTTAACTTAGCAATTTCGCTAGAAGGATTAATAATATTATTCCTTATAAAAATTCACCAATAATGCTGCGAAACGTCTCTATCGCAAATGGTTAAAACATTTACGATATATTTCATATGTGTTTAAATAAATATACACATATTTTAAAATAGTATGTTATTTATGAACGCGTATATGAATTCTACAATATTTAATATAATATGGGCAATTCGATTAATTATCGTATCACGCGCACAGACAAGCGGTCAGATCTTAACTAAAGATACACACCCTGATTGTGGGCAATCAATGGCTAAACACTAGCCCCGAAGCATCTGTAAATCAAGTCCGCAAATAGGACAAATCTAATAGATTTTGTAAAGGAAATTTAATAAGGGCGCATTGCAATCAGCGATTTAACTGTGCTCACCCTTCGTTTTCGCCCCTAGGGAACCGTTGTTGCCCCGTATCGTTTACAAATATCGATGAATATATATATATATATATATATATATATATATATATATACTTATAAATATTGTATTCGCATCACGAAATACTTTTTTTTATTGTGATCGCGTTCGTTTATATATCGTTGCTGCAGCGATCTGCCATAATCAACCTGCTGTTAGAATCTTAAGCAGGGATGTGTGTATGTGTGTGTGTGTGTGTGTGTGTGTGTGTGCGGTTAAAATTGGAAAAATGGATAATCTGTTGTTTTTAAAATTTAAAATAAAAATTTTAGGTTTAATTGTTAAATTTTTAAAATCGTATTTTTAAATATATAAAATTATTAAATTAAGGAAAATATTTTTTTGAACTTGAAATATAAAAATATATATTTTAATCATTCAATAATATAAATTATTATAATTATTTTTCTTTATATAAAAATGAATATATTATAATATAAAAAAACATTGAATAATTATGATTTTTATCGACTGCTTAATTTTATAATCATTTTTGTAGTTGGTTTTAGATTAGTTCTTTTACATAAATAATATTTTTATAAGGCACTACCCTCTCAACAACGGTTATAGGGGAGGTTGTGCAGGATTCAAGTCTTCTTCAACCCTTCCATAACTACCTTCAGACACTGCTTCTTCTAGTTTAGATTTAACTTTATGTTTCTTTCAAATACTTTTTAAATTTATTCAGAGTAAGAAATATTACACTCACGTATAAGACTTTTCTTTAAATTTTCTTAAAAAGTGAAAAAAATTCGAATCACTTTCATGCACTTTCCACCATGGCACTGTCATTTTATTAAATATTAAATTATATTATACCGAAATTTCGATATGACAAGGTAATAATTACGCTATTTTTTTTTTCATCGCGTTCACTTGTAATCGAAAAGCGGAATATATTATATCATAGTAAAAGCTCGGGTTTTTGACACGCGATTAATATCCACAATGTGACACCGAACCCGAGACTTTTGAATAAATAATGCAGCGTCGTGTCCACTTTGCTGTCGAGCCTCAAATTATACACTAAGCCATGAAAAAAAAAAGGACACTTTAACTCTGCATTGACACGCAAAGTTGCAAATATAAGAAAAAAACTGACCTGTCTTATCAGAAAATTAATAAATATTCGATTAGATTTTTTTTAACATTTTCGTAAATAATATAATAAAATTTTTAATTTAATGCACATAGTTAGAAAGAACGATTTCGATTCGAAAAAATAGTCATTCAGCTAATTTATTTTTAAAATTTATATAAATAAAATTATTTATATCAGAAAATAATCTTTAATTATTATTTGAAAAATATTGTGATATTAATAATCATTTTCAGTATATAAATTTAGATTATTATTCCAGGAATTGAAATATATAATATAATCTGAAATTGTTACTAATATTTCATGTTATATAAAATAAATAATATTATTTAATAATTCTATTTTATAAATTTAATGTGACTAAAATAAAAAAGATATTTTTATTTTAGAATCCAATATTTAAATATTCAAATTTTTTGTTAGAATTCTACATATTCAATTTTATGGAAGAATATAAATAAAAATATCGTATATATATATATATATATATATATATATATATACGTATACGTATATATATATATATATATATATATATATATACGTATACGTATATATATATATATATATATATATATATATATACGTATACGTATATATATATATATATATATATATATATATATATATATATATATATATATATATATATAATAAAAATAAATATTTAATATATATTTGTGTACTATATAAATAAATTTATTAATAAGGGTAACAAGGCTGTTGATTTATTAATTAGATTAATTATAAAACAGTACTGAAAATAATTAAAATCGAAAAGTAATTTATTCCGATTTAAAAAGCTCGCATCGTTTAAATATTTATATATTCTTGAAATAAAATAAAACTCTATGGATATTTATTAGGCGACAACGATAATAATAATAATATAATTAACAATTCGTATAAATTTAAAACAACGTTCCGTGCAAAAAAAAAACCGGAATATAATTATTGATATATTTATATTATATAATATTATACGGTTAATTAATAATATAATAAAATATATACATAAATGATTCCATTTTGAATGTACGAACCGAAATTTCGAAATATTCCCCACCCTCCGCAAAAATCCCCCTCGTCGTGTTTCGAATTTCGAAATAAATAGAATAAAAATAAGCTAGTAAAATTCGAAAACGAAAAAACGAGTCGCGGTTTTATTGCGGCCATAATAGGTTCGTGAATAGTTAAAAATGTCGGGCGCGGGAAATTTGAATAATTTATCGATCGCCTTGTGCGTTCATAATGCGATTGAATTAATGCGCGAAGCTTTATATAAATTTAATTTTAGAGTAAATTTCGATAATAATAATAATAAATAACGTAAAATTATTATATTCATTATGTGGCGTGTGTATTTATATTGCTTTATATGGATATATATATATATATATATATTTTTTTTTTTTGGTGAATAATTAACTTGTTTTTATTTTACGTGAACGCCCATTGATTATATTATATATTTTTTTGAACAATTACTGAATATTTTTATATGCCTTTTTGTAGATATTTTATTCTAAAATATTGCGTTAATTTTAGACGAATTATTCTTATCACAGATGCGTGTTTTTATAATGGAAATGATTGAGTTTTTCGTATAATAAATTGCATATTGACGAATAATTTTAATTTGATATTTAATTATATATTAGATATATTTATATTGATAATATTATAGATATTATGAATGTAAATTTGTGTATGTTTTCTTTATTTAACTAAAGATATTTGTATTTCGTAGTTTTTAATGATATATAGTAAAGGATATATTTTATAACGTAAAATTGAAATCGTAAATGATATCATGGAAATTGTAGTTGATATTTTATATATATATTCTATAGAACAATAAGTTGTTATTTTCGTTTTGATTATATATATATATATATATATATATATATATATATATATATATATATATATATATATATATCTTGTAAATAAAAATCGGATAAAATTTTTATATTAAAATTAAAACAAAAAAAATATAATTGATTTTATTTTAGAAAAAAAATATTATGAACGATTTTATTGATTTTTAACATTTATATAATTATGAATATAAAAAAAAATAATATTGAATAAAATCGAATTTGCAGGCGTTTTTACGCAATGCATTATTGAAGAATTGAAAGGTGGAGCGAACGAGGGTTAGGCGAGTGTTCTATTCTAAAATTTAAATACAAAATAGCACGATTTTCACGATTCCGAGCATGTTTTTCTTATAAATTATTTATGGCGGCTTAAGAAAGGCCTTAGCAAGAATGAGGGGGGGGGCATTAAGGGGTAGGTATGATTCAATTACTATCGAGCGAAAGGTGCACTGTTCACATCCCGCAATTTTATGTATCAATGTAAATAAGTGTCGGGGGGGTTCGAAAGTCGAGGAACGTCACGCGATGCTTTCTTATATAATTTCACTTATATATAGTATTATATATATATATATATATATATATATATATATATATATATATATATATATATATATATATATATATATATATATATATATATATATATATATATATATATATATATATATATATATATATATATATATATATATAACTGTTAATACGTGATCGCCTTTACTTTTATACAATTTTAATATATTTTTTTCTCGCAATAATACGGCACAAGTATTTTTTTTATACCTGTCTTTTATTATAAGCTTTAAAATTATCATACACGCCTATTGCACAATTCACTTCTATATATAAATAGTGTTATCGCATGTTAATATATAAAGAAAATTTAAAATTCAATTGCAATTATTTAAATAATGTTCAATAAAGATCTATAATTGATGCTTTATAATTAGTAAATATAAATATCGATCTAAAAATTATTTTATAGAGTTTAAGCGGCTCATTAAGTTTTTTTGTGCGGACCGCCGGGCTTTTCTATGCGACATGACACATTATATTTTATCATTAAATGATGGAACATTATTTTTAAAAATATAAAAAATTCAATACTTCGAATATTGAAAATAAATTATAGTATTTTTTTATTTTATAAATTATGTATTATAGACGTACATATATTTTGTGACTCGCAGACGAAAAATGTTGATTATGGATGTTAAATACAGAGTAAAGTTTTTTTAGGTTCATCGGATAAAAATATGACAAAATAGATGTATTATTAGGTATACTTTTTTTGAGAAATATAATATAATTAACCATATGCTAGTATAATTACAATATTGTAGATGTATTTTCTACAATAATCTTACAACCCTTTGAATTTTTTTATTTTAACTATTGAATTTATTTTCTATGTTTCTATTTAAATTTAAAATAAAAATATATTATGAGTTATATATAGTTTTACGATATTTGATAATTATTGCTATGATAAAATCTACATATATAGTAGTTTTTATTATTATTTTTTTCTGTAGTTATATCTTTTGCGCTCTCACATATCGCATTCTACATCATATGCGGCACAAGTGCATTACAAAAGTACAAATATATCGCGCTGCATAGAATCGGTGACATCCCCTTTCCTGCGAGAGGCTTTTTCAAGCTTTGCACCATTCATTCGCCCTTTTCGACCCGACGTCATTTTCCAAGGGCGGAAAAGGGACGAAGGCAGCAGTGTCGGTTTTTCCACGCCGTGGGGGTCGTTAACGTGGTTGCGCCACTTAAATATGGTTCATAATCACGGGTTTTCACGATATCAAAAATGTTCTTTACATGCTTGGAGGTGTGCCCGTATATCGTCGGTTCGCATGCACGTGCATTTTTTTTTATATGTATTTATATACGTACTCGAATATTTGAGAATGTGTGCGCGTTTAAGTCTTTTGCATAGTTGGACGTTTGAGTATTTATATATATATATATATATATATATATATATATATATATATATATATATATATATATATATATATATATATATATATATATATATATATATATATTAAAAGAGACATATCGGGGATGACGATTGACTCGAGTATGAAATATATATATACGATAGCAATAATTATATGATAAATTATTATTAATAAACTTAATAATTATAAAGAAAATATAATTTTAAAATTATATTTTCTTTATTTTATTATTAAATGAAAAGTGAAAATGGGAAAGATATGTTGAAAAAATGTATTTATTCTTAATAAATTTAATTTTTGAAGTACAATTAATATATAATGATTTAATTATGTCTTTATAATGAATGATTGCTAATTTTATTTAATATATTGTCATTTATTTTATTTATAAAAGAATAAAATAAATGATGTTTATTAAATTTTAAAAAATTAAAAATTATTTTATGTCATTTTATTATATTATATCACACACACACACACACACACACACATATATATATATATATATATATATATATATATATATATATATATATATATAGGTAATATTCATATTTTTTCTATACATTTTATTTTAAAAATGTCTTATATATGATAATAAAATTATAACGAATTAAAGAGTGGAATTTATAGATAAACGAGTGAATTATTAAGAAAACAGAAGTGAATGTAAAAAGCAATTATAATTCTTTATAAATTTAAATCTGAGCAATTAGATAGATATACAAATTCTTTCAAAAATTTTGTTCAAAATATGATAATATGAATGTGATTAATCATTGGATTTAATTATTATTAATATAATCGATTTTCACAACATAAACAATGTTTGAAGTCAAATATTTGAATCTTTAAAAAGTTTTTCGATTTTCCATTTATATATATATAATATATATTTTTTTTTCATACAGAATGCAAATGAATCTTCTCGAAACGAAGATGGAAAAACGAGTCCGCCGCCGCCGTCGCCGCCGTCATCTCCAACCCCTTTTTTCCTCTTAAAGGTAAATATTTGCTTAATTTGAAAAGCGTAAATATTTATGATGTCCATCTCGACACTTGAAGTGTTGTCGTCGTTGTTACGGCTCGAGTACGAAAACCGCAATTTGCTGTAGAGGCGCTGGTTTTTTTTTTCTTCTTTCTCTTTCCTCGTCGTATTCCATTCGCGTTCGGAATTGAGCGAGGGTTTGAGAAGCGCGATTAAATATATATGATATATGGTGATTTTGAAACGCGTACGATTATTAAACCGAATTTTGCTTTTTTTTACAACTTTAAAGCTCATATTCGTAATTTATATAAAAGTTAAACTTGAGTAAGCTTTTTGCTATCGACCTATAGATGGTGTTTTAGAAGTTGTTTAATATATAAAAAATGCTTATTAAGTACAATGGAATAAATTTGGAAACCATCGTTAAATATAATATATCAATTTCAATTTTTATTATATATATATATATATATATATATATATATATATATATATATATATATATATATATCATATTTATAAACGCTCATTCAATAACATAATTGATTAGTGGTTTAAGTTTGAAGTCTGAAATTGTTTTTTTTTTTAATTTCAGTTTCAAAACATATATAATATAAAAATATCGGCATATTCTTATATATAATAAATTAAAAGAGTCTATAAAATATATTTAAAAAGAAAATTTAGAAAATTCAATATACAATAATATATCTTTGAAATATCAGAATTAAAATATATTGAAGATGATCAAAAATTTTTGACAGCATATTAAGAAAAAAACATATTTCATAAATAAATATGAATTATAAAAGATTTTTATTATATATCGTAGAAATGTAGGTTTATTTCATATTTACATATACACAAACGTTCTTCATTTTCATTTTGAAGGGTTGTCGCAGCAAAGAAAAGCCACTTATCGCGGAAAAGCGTCGCAACAATGACGCGTACACGATTCATTGTTTTATTTAACTTATCATTTCATATATATATATATATATATATATATATATATATATATATATAATCATATTTAAAACATAATTTTAAATATATAAAACTATAGAAAAGAACCGCCCATTGACATCCATTTCGATGGCTTCGCTTGCAAGATGGCGTCATCAGGGGATGTCAACGACATGTTTTTTTCTTTTTCTTCGAATGAGCGGGCGGGGGGGGGGCGAAGGGACTCGGTTTTTCCGCGTTTGTTTGGAAAGCTTCATCATAGTCGTCATCTTCGTCGTCGTGGCAAATTGTCTCCTTTTGTATCATATCTTTTTGATCTGCACGCTTGAATGCATAAGTGTTGGTCTTCAAGCGCCACGTTTGTTTGCTGCCGCAAAACTGTCCGTCACGCGATATATGTTACCGTTAGAGATTAAAAAATATATAAAAATTATTCATTATATTCGATTATATTAATTTAAATAAGCTATAAGAAAATTTCGGCGATTTAATATAGTATTAATAATTAGGATATCTATGATAATTGAATGGTTTTATTCGTATATACTATATAATAAAATAGAAATTATATAATTTGTTCGATTATATAGAAAAAAAAATAAAGATTAAGCATAGAATTGACAACTCGATTTTGTAGTAGAAAAAATAAATCAGTATTATAAAATTCATTAACTAGGCTTTGTTTTTAGAAGATTATTGCGTCACTAATTGATTTATTTAAAAATCTTTTAACGT